>LGRX02001043.1:0-74398 GCA_001247695.2 Cymbomonas tetramitiformis | reverse complement strand
AAGCAAAGCACGCAAACCATGAAAATCGAACGGAAGCGTTTCAGTTCATCGAATGCCGTCTCTTCATGAACTTGAGCGCCATCGAAATGAATCAGGTGTGTCTCACTCATGCCAGTTTTCTCAGGTGCTTCTCAGGGCTTACATACTCAAGTGTTTAGGGAGGTTTACGGTCGGCCAGCTTTTCAGCTATAGTCATGATCCGTGCAATTCGTTTGCGCACGCAGCTTGGGAATGAGCAGAACAACATTGACGCCTACATGAAGCACCGCAACATGACGGAGCTCATTCTTGGCATGCGAAAACACGTGGAGAAACTGATGGCCGAACCCAACGAGAGAGACGCTGGAATGAAGAGTTTTGAGAACTTGAAATACCGTCGGGTGCCGCCGAAGCAGAACTTGAATCCTGAATTCGAAGCGGCGCTGAAGACGCAGGTGTTCAATCACCAGAAGCTGAATGCAGACAAGAAGAACACGCATTGGGCTGCTTGGGCTATCTCGGTGCAATCGTACCAGTTGTCCAAACAACTTCAGAGAGGTGCTGCCATTTTTTGTGAATTCCGTCCCGACATTATTCTTATTTGCTCTTAGGTGTTTTTGCAGTAGCTAACTGACGATTTGGTATTTCATGTTTCCGCTTTCAGTGATGAAGGCCCACAATGAAGGTTTGCTAGAGGGAGTTGACCCGGACAATGAAGACGCCACGGAGACGACCTTGGCCACGGTTGGGTCATCTCGCAATAAGCGTAAACGTTCAATCGGTATGTCGACCGGCACAACTGACCTCAACGCACCAACGACCAAGCAACCTAATTGGGACCCCACAGCCGGAAAGCCGATCGTCTACCATGATCTGCCGAAGGGGTTCTATGAAAGCCGGGCCCCCTTGACCGAAGGACACTTACGTGAGATCACTGACCTCGTCGACGAAGCCGTCATCGAACGGAAGTACACGGTCAAAGATATGATCAACCGTATCGCCGAGATCAAGACTCTCAACAATGTTCGAGAGAACCTAATGCTGCTTGCCTCAGAGGCTCGTAAACGATTCAACATAACAACCTCCTTGGAATCGACACCGGCCTACCGGCAACTGAGCTTTCTCAAGAAAAACCGGCATTCTATGCAGAACTTTCTGCAAACACAACCGGGAGTGTTCGAAAACGACATATACGACATAGGTGCAGCCTGCTTCATTCCTTACCTAGATGAAGATGGGTATCCCATACCTAAGGAAAGGAAACCAGTGGATGCTGTCGAGGATCCCGGTGCTCCCGAGTCGAAGTTCTGGGCTCGTAAGATGACGTACGGTGAGCTGGATGCAGAAATCATTGCGCTGCAAAAGAAGCTTGACACCTTAACGTTTCCCAACCCAGAACAAGACTGGGGGAAGTTTTGCGAAGTTTTCCCAGGGGCTGGGGATGAGAGAGAAATACGTACATTACTGAAGGTAATTTACCTATGTTGCGCCCTCTGGTCGTCCTTCACGATATCTGATTTTTTCCATATCGGCTTGCGCGTTCAATTAACAACGGGGTTTGTTTACAACTGTACCAGGCGGGAGTGGTGTCCCCGAAGGTCTCCTGCAAGAACGAGCAGGAGAACCGGAAATTTCAATTTGAACAACGGCCTGCAAAAGAAAAACAGCGGCACGAGGAGAAGATAGAGAAACTGATCAAAAACATTCCGAAGGATATAAAGTTCTACTGGAATAATATCGAGAGCAGGATGTTGCTGAAAATCGGGTCGACGACAGCATCGACTGCGGAAAACATCCTAAAGGATCTTCCAGGTGCGTATCTCGGTTTCATATTCCATTTGTGCACCGTAGCTATGTAATTACTAATCGTTTACATTGCACACAGGTGTGAGTTATCGAATATTGTCAAACGTTCCTGAGGGCCAGCAAGTCGACGATGATGACTACTTCTACACTCACAAGATTCCGCAGTTGGTTTTCAAGAAGGACTTTCTGCTGGAGCCCGCATCACCTGAATCCTTCACGACTCTTCCCAGGCTTCCATTCACCGGTTTCATTATGGATTGCGAGTATGCTCTGGACTCGAACAAGAAATGGTTCCCGAAACCTCTCTTAGCAGGAGAGTTCAAGCAATTCCTACACAACTTCAACAATTTGACCACGTGTGATGATTGGGTAGGGGGATGTTTCTGTGGCTTCCAACAACACCACGAGTTCTTCGAAGCCGCCAAGCAGTTTTGCCACGGGAACGCCGAAAAGATGTTCTGGGTGAAACCTTTGAGCAGATCGAACATGATGCCCTTGGAATCCGGCGTTGCGCCACGGAACTACGCCAACCGTATGGAGTGCTTTGTCTTGTGTTACTACGTCAAGGAAGCAACACCTACAGGTCCGTAGATGTTAAGTTACGTACAATTCTGTGATTGCCTTTTGGCGTCTAAGCATGGGCAATCTGACTAAGCAGCGCTGATTGCTCTCGCAGACGAAACCCACCCAGCCGTGCATAAAAGGCTTCCCTGGATGAAGAACTTGATTAGAGTTCTCGGTGAGGAGGAGAATGCGGATAGTGATGTCGTCGATAAGCAGTTCGTGGCTTCTTGCCGAACCAACACCTGGGAATATGCCCCTGTACACTCGTCGAAATTCGCCATTAACTCCGAGGGTAAAAGAATTAACAAACACCAGAAGCCGCTGAAGCTCATCCACGACCTCATCAATATCCATATGCGAGGTCCTGAGTTAGAGGGGGAAGCGAGGGGGAAATCTGCGTACGAGGGGGTGTTACCTCTTCATCACGATTATCACTTCATCTTGGATGCGTGCTGCGGTTCGGGGACCACTTCGGTAGCCGCCAACATGTTGGGATTGGGTTCCGTCGCTTTCGATAGGTAAGCATTCATGTCTACATCCATTTTTTGAAAAATACTTTGTATATCGGTTTTAACAAGTGCTGGTGTCTTGGATGCAGGGAGCAAGGTATGGTCGACTCAGCGAAAGAGCGCATTAGGTTTCCTGATGGATTTTTTTCTTTGGCCGACGAAGTGTTGAGCAAGCAGGAATACGACGAGGTGAAAAGGCAGAGAGAGGCACATCGTAAAGAGCAAGAGAAAGTCGAGAAGGAGCGGGAGAAGAAGACGGCGGTCGAAATGAGGGAAACGGAAAAGGCCGCCAAGCAGCAGGAGGCCGAGGCCGCCAAGGCCGCCAAGCAGCAGGAGGCCGAGGCCGCCAAGGCCGCCAAGAAACAGCAGGCCGAGGCCGCCGAGGCCGCCAAGACCGCCAAGCAGCAGGAGGCCGAGGCCGCCAAGGCCGCCAAGAAACAGCAGGCCGAGGCCGCCGAGGCCGCCAAGACCGCCAAGCAGCAGGAGGCCGAGGCCGCCAAGGCCGCCAAGAAACAGCAGGCCGAGGCCGCCGAGGCCGACAAGTCCGCCAAGCGGCAGCAGGCCGAGGCCGTCAAGGCCGCCAAGAAACAGGAGGATGCCGCCAAGAAACAGAAGGCCGAGGCCGACAAGAAACAGAAGGCTGAGGCCGCCAAGAAGGCGGGGCCTATACCTAAGCGGAAAGTGGCACCAGGCGGAAATCCGGGATCCGATCAGAACAAGAAAAGTAAAGCTCGCTAGGCAATGATGATTTCCCTGCTAGGACATGGTGCCAGCACCTAGGTCAATATTTGTTGATAGTCTTAATAACCTATTGTCTCAGTGCAGAAGTACGCTGATGAAACACGTATGGTATATCTTGATATGACAATTGTAAATAAAGTATATTCTCCAAAAGTATTGGCGACATATGTTGTTGTGGAACCGATGTCATTTATGGGGCGGGTGACATGCCTCCGCTTTCATTGTGATTGCCTGATTATATTGGTTAAATGAAGTTGAGCGGTACCACGACGACCATTGAGGTATGAAACATATTCCCCTCTCTTCCAAAATCATTTCCCCGCTCGACACTTCATCGACGCACCTTTATTCCCATCCATCTCAGTTCAATCAATTCCAATGACAATACTTGATACTTTGCGGAAGGAAAATCCAGATAAAAACGTTTGGTTACTATGGTTCCCTGAAGAGTCCTCGCCCTCAGAACTAGCGCTCAAGAAATCGATGGAAGAGGAACATAAGATACAATTTCAAATGTATGACGCAAGCGTGCATGATAATCTGCCTTTACGGATGAAATTTTTGTACCCAGTTTGCCTGCACTGCGGGCTTCAAGATCGTTCACAACTTGCAACGTGTACCGGCTGCTATCTTGCGAATTACTGCAAAGCCCCCAAACTTGTCGGAAAGCTGATTACGCACGGCATAAGTTTTTCTGTCGTTTTGCAAGGGGTCATATATTAGGACAGCCATATGCAAGATGCCGACCTTTGTTTAAGTACCCGGGGGATACGCGGCATCCAGCAGAACGGAATTCCATGAGTGCTTGGTCCTATGGGGACTACCTGCAGTTTCTAGCCTTTTGGGAAATCCAATGCGTCGCATGTTTTGCAGGTCGGCCAAAGGGTCGCCCCGTCGTGAGACAGCAGATATCTGGCGGGCAAATCGTTACCTCGGTGCGCATTGAAATGCGGGACGCCACAATTTTCAAAACCCCTCACTTTCAGAAGTATACAGCAAGAATGGGGTTTGTACACTCCAACTTACACGCTCCAGATTTTGTATATTCTTATCCATTTTACCGTCTCACTCCGTTTGGTCGGTTGATGATGTGCATCTGCAAGTTAAGGTGCCCGAAAAGCATACTTCAGAGGTTGCTTTCATAGAATGATTGGCAATGCAGACAGGATAATCATGGACTTCGCAGACACGCCTTCGTCGCAAAATAATAGTAGATATGTACTTGTAGGTCCTTCGATCCGAGCGGACTAGTACCGGGTATCTGATAGGCTAATAATTCGGCAGGTCCAAGACTTTCCAAGATCATAAGCTCTATTTCTTGCCTAAACTACTCATTTGCCCCCTTTTCCCGTCAGCGACGCACCTGCTTCTACTTCTACCATAGTCATGCCATCCAAGCGGCAGTCTGTTTTCACATACATCGACCAGTTTGCCAAAAATCACGGGGAGTCTTACCCATGCAGCAATACAGTTCTTCTTCCGCCGGGTATGACTATCCAAACGTTGTGGCAGAACTACAATGCACAATGCGTCGACGGCGAAGGCATGGAATGCTCACTCAGCCTTTTTTGTCGTGTGTTCAGAGAGGAGCTTAGCTCTTGGGTCAAGTTCCGTCGGATGAATTGATGCTATATAGCGACAGCATATAGCTTTGTCATTGAGCAAATTGACTTATCGTTGGAACACCGTTAAATATAATTGTATTCGAACATATTTTGAATGAAATTGTTATCGACGTTTCACATTTCCAATGTTGTGACATGCTATGTTTGTGACATGCGGGCCTTCGATCCGACCCACCTGAAAGAGGTCATTTGATTGGCCAACTGAAATCACGACGGCCACACTACTGAGATATTTAAGCACCTACCTTGTCCTCACAACTCACTTTTCAGCTTGGCACTTTTCTTTCTTCACCTGCCACCTCATCCAACCATGCCATCCAAGCGAGAATGTATTGTTGCCTATGTTCTTGGCATGTATGCAACATGCCCTACTGCCCCCAGAATGAGAATGAGGAATTTTGACTATCTTCCTCATGGTATGACTGTTCGAATGTTGTGGAGGAACTACAATGAATGTTATATGTGCAGGAATGCGGAAGGCAACAAATGCACGTTGGGGTATTTTCGATGTGTGTTTCGAAACGACCTTGCCTTTCGGTTCAAGTTCCGACAGGTTCAGCCGCAACGTTACCGTCAACGAAACCACGGCGGCTACGAGTCAGAATGTTATCTTGATTCCACTTTGATTTCGAGTAAGACTTAGGATTGCAACCTCCCGAGGGTTAGATTTTCGACTACTTTTCGATAAGAATAGTATACTTAAACATATGTTAACAATGTGGTAGAAGTGTATAATGTTCATTCGTCAATGGCTTGTGTTTCTTGCCGATATGCTGATGTGCCTGTGTATGGGGTTTTCTGCCTCGGTTGTGTTTTTGTCTTTGATTAAAAAATCGGCGACTAAGTGATCCCGCATGTGCGAGATATACGAATTTGATTGGACCAAAAGTACACTACTCTTGCACGACCCGCGGTCCACTCACGACCAGGTACAAAAGCTCTTGCCCGACCCTTGAAGATTCATTTCCCCCTGTTTCTTCTAACATACGCACCTTCAACCATACCTTCAAACATCTGCTGCTTACCTTGAAAGCATCGCCATCTGCAGGTATTATAGTGTGGCGCTTGCGATTACATAACACGCTACCTCCAATATGAATGCACCTCATTTCCCTGCAGACTTACCTGTTCAGCTTGAACGACTGCACATAGAATCCGAAAAATGTCGTGTGTGCCAATCCTGGAATTTGTTTCTAATTCGCGAGGAACTGTTCGTCGATCCTGCGCTGCATCCTAGATATGACATGACTAGACATGACCCCGCTTACGCGAAGTGGAGGTTTATCCGCAAAACGCGGGAAACATGGTATTTTCAACTGTTGGATGAGCATGTATACTCCGACGAGCAAGGCGTCGCTGACATAAGAACCCCAGTGACAATGCCGGTTCCCACGGACTATATTCCCGAGTTGAACTCCGGTGCCTCTCCCGAGAATGATGATGATGGAAAGTGGTGCAACTGCCGTTAGGAAACATATACGCTTGTGTACAGTCTTTATTTTATATTTGCAAGTTCACATTAGATACTTACACTGATGTATTATTCTGCTAGCTACACCAACACTTACCCTTATTTATGTGCTCCTAGACATCCTAGACAATTATTTGGTGTATATAGATTAAATTTGTATGATGATATAGATTTGTGTATCATATGCTAGTACCCATCTCAGTTGCAACTTGTTTTCTGGGAATTTAAGCATCCGAATATGCACATCCATAAACGTGTACCGTGCATGCTGACCTAAATTGCACATGCATGGATGTGCCCACATTTGCATACGGGAATCGGCGACTAAGTGATCCCGCATGTGCGAGATATACGAAGCTGATTGGACCAAAAGTACACTACTCTTGCACGACCCGCGGTCCACTCACGACCAGGTACAAAAGCTCTTGCCCGACCCTTGAAGATTCATTTCCCCCTGTTTCTTCTAACATACGCACCTTCAACCATACCTTCAAACATCTGCTACTTACCTTGAAAGCATTGCCATCTGCAGGTATTATAGCTCCACATTTATCCTCACAATTTATATTTTCGACTTTTGCTATGGGCGACGCTCGCTTCAACTGCTAATCACCTTGCAAGCATTGTTATCTACAGGTATAAAATCCTGCAATATCGTGGCCACGTTATGCCTTCAATTCTACGATTCGGAGTTTATGGGACACGCGATCGCGATGAAGCCACTGCAGACGCTATCAATACACATGGAATGGTCCACATGCGATGTCCTCAATGCAATGTAGACAGCTGGATGATATGTAAGTTCTTAAACATCCCCTACGAGGACAGACATGTCCGACAGGACTTAGGGATCGTTTGGTGGCGCTACACCTGGAGAATTCGGAAATACATGTTTTTTGACCTTCAAGAACCGGAACTTTATCCCGACCAGAGCCCAATAGGGAACGAATGGGTTACCCCAAGGACACTGGTCATTCCAATCGACGTCACTTGGGCGCTTATTATTCCGCGGCATCAACGAGAAGAGGAAATCGACCTATATTGCGTGCGATGCAATTGCCTTGACCAATAAAGCTCTGCCATTTATGTTTTCCGATAGAGCGTCAACATTGCCGTCAACGTTACCTCGCTATCGAGGGAAATAAAACCTACAAGTACCGCAAATAATTGTGGATTGAAGATATAGATTCCAATGTATCAGCAATATAGTAGCCTTAGCACGGTGAAATGATCGAAATCTCTTGCCTAGAAGACATCATAGACAAATATTTGGTGTATTTTGAATAAATTTGTATGATGGTATAGATTTGTGTATCATATGCTAGTACCCATCTCAGTTGCAACTTATTTTACGGGAATTGAAGCACCTATATACGCACATTCATAAACGTGTACCGTGCATGTTGGCCTAAATTGCACATGGATGTACCCATATTTGCATACTTGTACATGATATGCACGCATATGAACAAAAATGCAACAAAAAAATCTACCGGGACTCGCCGAGTACGAAAGCATCATGCACAAATAAATAATTCGAGTAATATTTTGTAATAAAAATTGCGGGACGACTTACGTGTCGCTTACGTGTCACTTACGTGGCACATTTCAGATGACGTGGCAATAACTTTTAGACGACGAAAATTGTGTCAAAATGAAGGTTTTTAGACGACGATCGAGATTCATTTATTCCCAATAGTCTGTTCGCTTGGACTTGATTGGCCAGTAGGTAGGGCTCTCGGTTGTCCATAGTGTACTTGGAGGTGTCCCATGGGTTGAAGGTGTAGTAAGCCTTGGACACCTTGTCCACGCCGAGGATGGAGTTCTTCAGCTTGAAGCTTGCGATCTGAGCTTCCGTGGGCACGGGTAGCCAATCACACTTTAAAAAAGTGTAGAGCACACCGCCAATGGTAACCCGCAGAATGGCGTTGATGATATTATACCTGCGCACGAAATGTTCAATGTTTTTGTAATATACGTACAACATATTCTTAGTATGTTGGGAACGTATTGCATATATGTTGCAGAGATACAGTGCTTCCTCCTATTGACTATATGTGTTTTTTTTTGGTGTCAATAAGTCTTTAAATTTTGGGTTATTTGTGCCTTTGTGAGAATTAATTTATTCCAAACTTGTTTATTGACGGGTATGTTTGCATGCGCGAGTGCATTTATTAATTTAAATCTTATTTATTGCTTGGCATGTTTGTATCAGCATTAGCATTTATTCATTAAAACCTTGTTTATTGTTGGGCTGGGGCCACAGTTGAACTGTGATTATATACGAACATGTTGGCATATCGAACGCATGATTCCGGTCACGGTTCATCCGAAACTGAAATTGTTTTCTAGTGCGCCTGCTTGACGGGCCATTTACCATTCTGATCATATCTCACGCCGTGCGTATCTATTTAAGCCGCAATCTCGATAGCCTTATAGAGGACACTGAGCCCGACATTTTGAGCTATCAAACGTAGTGATGCGGTCAGTATTTCTCATGACGAAGATATTTGGGGTACCGTTATGTCTGCATACTGACGGGCCATTTGCCATTCTGATCATATCTCACGCCGCGCGTATCTATTCGAGCCGTAATCTTGATTTCCTTATAGAGGACACTGAGCCCGACATTTTGAGCTATCAAACGTAGTGATGCGGTCAGTATTTCTCATGACGAAGATATTTGGGGTACCGTTATGTCTGCAAACTGACGGGCCGTTTACGATTCTGATCATATCTCACGCCGTGCATATCTATTCGAGCCGTAATCTTGATATCCTTATAGAGGACACTGAGCCCGACATTTTGAGCTATCAATGGCTACTATCCGACAGTCCTTCCCCAAGGACTAAATTGAAAACTAGTCCTTGAGGAAGGACTAGCGCCGTCGATTTTTTGGGGACGACCTAGCCAATGCCAGTGACCCTATGACTCGGTTTGTGTCATCAATGTGACCTAAACTAAGTCCCTTAATGTCCCATTGGCCACGGGATGGCGCATGTTGTTGTCGGTGGACGCCCATGTGGCATGCACCCTACTATTTCCATGAAATCCATTCAAATCGCCAAGCTGATTTCAGTACCTGATTTTCATGATTTTTTTTGGGAGAGCTCTAGGTCCTAGATAGGTGCCGCAAGTGGTAATATTGCACAAGTATAGCCTATATAATGATAGGTGGGCGTGGCGGCGAGTTGGGGTTATGCCATTGGTCGCTATATGGCTACTACTTGGTGGTACTTGTCATATTTATATCAGCTGGAACTGCTTAAGTATGGGGCCACATTGCCCAAATTGCAGCTTTGCATGGCCCATATCATGTGGTCTATGGGACATATTACAAATAGTGAGCATAGTGATGCATAAATATGACTTCAAACTATACCTCGGTATTTTTGGGGGAATTTTCCAACCATTAGGGTGCGTGTTATTGAATATTTTGCTCGAATTTTGGGTCGAAAAATGTCATAATTCAGCATTTTCGTCTTAGTGATGGTGTTTACCATGCGCTGAGAGCATAATATATCGTCATTATACGCCATTTACGGTTATGCACCTTTACATTGGGTCATAAATCTGATGTGTGGGTGGTGGTACATCACCCCCTATCCATCTAAGGGGCCATTAGGGGCCATGCCGCCACTAGTCCTTCCCCAAGGACTAGCCAAATGAATTAAATTTAGAGCATGACATAGCCCTAAACCGCGGCTAGATTACGGGTACCCAAACTTTGAAATTCAACTTCCCACAAAGATAGGCACTTAGGTTGTGTCCCAAAGGATTTTTTGAAGCATGGTGTTGGCTCTAAGGACCATTAATCCGGCCGTAATGTGCATTTCCGCCTAGTCCTTGGGCAAGGACTAGTGGCCCGGATAGTAGCCATCAAACGTAGTGATGCGGTCAGTATTTCTCATGACGAAGATATTTGGGGTTATGTCTGCAAACTGACGGGCCATTTGCCATTCTGATCATATCTCACGCCGTGCGTATCTATTCGAGCCGTAATCTTGATATCCTTATAGAGGACACTGAGCCCGACATTTTGAGCTATCAAACGTAGTGATACGGTCAGTATTTCTCATGACGAAGATATTTGGGGTTATGTCTGCAAACTGACGGGCCGTTTGCCATTCTGATCATATCTCACGCCGTGCGTATCTATTCGAGCCGTAATCTTGATATCCTTATAGAGGACACTGAGCCCGACATTTTGAGCTATCAAACGTAGTGATACGGTCAGTATTTCTCATGACGAAGATATTTGGGGTTATGTCTGCAAACTGACGGGCCATTTGCCATTCTGATCATATCTCACGCCGTGCGTATCTATTCGAGCCGTAATCTTGATATCCTTATAGAGGACACTGAGCCCGACATTTTGAGCTACCAAACGTAGTGATGCGGTCAGTATTTCTCATGACGAAGATATTTGGGGTTATGTCTGCAAACTGACGGGCCGTTTACCATTCTGATCATATCTCACGCCGTGCGTATCTATTCGAGCCGTAATCTTGATATCCTTATAGATGACACTGAGCCCGACATTTTGAGCTACCAAACGTAGTGATACGGTCAGTATTTCTCATGACGAAGATATTTGGGGATACCGTCGTTTCCACCGTTTTCCCCACGGACAGTAGACAGATCCGGGAAGGGGAAAACATGCTCATCCTCAACAGTAGTATTGTTGTGGTCAGAGGAGTTGCCTTTAGTAGGGCCAACATCCGCGCCTAATGAGATCCCTACGGTGAGCCATAGCAATATGAAGAACAGTATGCCTTTCATACTGTGCGTACGGAGTTGAACGAAGTTAATACAACAGTTTCCACGCAAGAACGAACGAAGGTGAAAACCTAATAAGAAACGCACGGCGGAAACGGAAGGGATTACAGACACTCAGACACGACTACAGTGCTGACACGTCGAGGGCATGGGCACTCGGATCGAATTCCTTTATAATCACACTATTTCAGATCGGATCCAATTAATTTATAATCACACTATTTGCTGGACTTTAGGTTCAGGGTTATTATTATGGGCTCTGATAGCCCCTAGCCTGACCTGTCTCTGATCGGAACCGTGACTCCGCTAGTAGCTAGGATGACAGTACAGTAGTACTGTACTGTCAGTCATTCGTATTTCGTATTATCCGGGTTTCCGAGATGCATGATAAAAGCACTCGGCCGGACTGTTTATGGAGCTTAGCCAGTTCGTTTTCACCGAGCGGAACACCTGTTCTCGCAGGTTATGCGCGTCACCACTTTCCCGGTAATTCTGATGGCACAGCGCCTAGCTGTTGCCATGATTGGCTAAGTTTTGACACAGAGATGGGGTGGGCGCCCCCTTAGGCAGTGGTTTTCTCTTCGCGGTATGGCCTCCTTTTGAAGTGGAGATCAGTTTTTTTTTGGCATTTATTTGGCAGCAGTATCGTCGTTGGTTATGGTTATGCTTCACGTTCCGCCTGATCAGCGGGAAGGACACTCCGCGTTTTGTGGGTCGCTCCCACTATTAGCCACTCGGCTCATGACCTGCTTGATTGTGTTATTGTTTGCTGAGGCTCCTGCAGGGATTGGCCGCTGCGGAATTACCGTCTACTGTCGCACCGCTAGCCCACATTCCCGTCTCACCGTCAATTTTATAATGGATACGCCTCAGAGACCGCGTACTCGCGCTAGGGCGCGGAAGCTAGCAACAATTTTTGATGATGTTGGAGCGTTAAATGCAGCCACGCCCACGACTCCGCATTTGGATTCGGCTGCGTCGGAAGCTTCGACTGCGGCTGCCACTCTCGTGCACCGGTTGCGCAGAGATTCGTTTGACGTTCAGAGCTCGAAAACTGCAGCAACGAAAGTGCTGGGCGACAAGGTCGCAAAATTCCGTGGGGACGAGACATCAGCTTCGGACATTTTTTCTCAGTTGGTGTCAGAGCTTCAGCAACTTTTCACGCTACAGTCGACGGCATTCGCACCCCTATTTGACCTGACTGCTGCTGACACCCCTGTTCTGCCTGCTGCCAATGAACTTTTGTACTCTGTGCTGTTGTTGCTGACTGCGCCAGGGTCTCCTGCCCGTAATTGGGTAGAGGCTTCTGGTGCGGATGTTCCTGCTGATGGCAAACGCGCCACCCTGGAGGTGGTGCGTATGCTTGCTGACGCGTCGACTCCGTTCGACGCTTTGACTGAGCTGCTTGATGTGAAGATCTCTGACGAGTGTGACCCTGATGCGGGGATTCGCCTCTTTAACAGCTGTCTTCGGGATGCACAGCGTCTGACGACGCTGCCCGAAGACGCTGTTAAAAGGCAGTTCCTCTCTGCTCTGTCTGGGCAGGCTTACGCCACGCTGGTCGACTCGTTTGCTCGAGCTGACCAGCGTGCGGCTGTTAGTCTGCTCACCCTGCAGGCACGCGTGCGCGAGCAGTACCGCTGCGGGCGGCTCTCGGGCAAGCGTACTGCAGGGCGTCCTCTGTCCGTAGCATCTTGCACCACTGACACTGGCCTGGCTTCGGCCATTGAGCAGCTCAGTGCTCAGTTGGTCAAGTTGCAGCGGGATGTGGATTCCCTTAAGAGGGGTGGCTCCAAGCCGCCCCCTGGGAAGCACACTCCGCGCAATTTCCACCGACCTGGAGTGCAGCCGCTTACTCATTCCGCCTCTTCGGAGGTGGCTTTTGACAAGCGGTCTGGCACCTTTGTCCCAACGTGCAGGCACGACAAGTGCCGCGCCGTTGGGTCAAAGCATTGGCTCAGTGAGTGTCCTCACAAGGACACTCACCCGTTGTCCATCTCGGCATCCTACTGCCAAGCCGTCGAGTCTTATGACTCCGACGTGCTTGCCCTTCGTTTTCAGCGGTACTAGTATGACGCTGGGGATGAGGGGTCCATGGAGCACTTGTGTCTATTGCCAGATCGGTGGGTTTACCCACCGTAACACGCTGTTACGGTGGGTAAACCAACCCTACGCGTTTGGCGCGTAACGGGGTCGTTACGCGGTTCCGCAAGAAATGTGACATTATAGTGACCAACTAGACACCTAAAACGAATACTAAAAGTACTCGGGGGTCAATAGACTTGGCGGCAGACGCTGTTAAACATGCCTCCTATTGCGCTCAACTTGAGAAAACTTGAGAAAATAATAGGGTGTGAGTTATGCATTCCCGCTGATGCGTGTGGGCGGGAATGGACTGTCCAAGAGTTTGGCGGGCAATGTCCCAACCCCCTTGACTATAGATTGAAGGCTCGAGTGACCACATGTGACCCGGACAAAGCACCTGGCAAGCGATTCGAAGTGACGTTCGAATATGCCGGAGACAAACACGCGAAGTCCCTCGTCTTCATCACCGCGTATTTGCACTTGGGTGAATACATGACAATGCACATGCTTAAACACAATGGGTTGCCTTGTTGAGATGAAAAACGTTTGGTATACTGATATATTTTGATGTACAAACTTTTGCAGCTGCTTGAGCTGTACCCATTGACGTGAACTTATTTCCCCCACGAAACCCTACGAAAATAACGGATTTTAGCCAATTTTAGGGCTTAATGAACCCCGGCACCCCCATGGTAACGTAGCATGCCTACGGTATGCACATGCCTCCCCAAGTGATGTACATCAAAACTTAACATTGTCAACTATCATATATGAAGTGCCAACCCTAAGATCGCATACTACCGCCTCCCTCCGTACGGCACGGATCTACCAATATTTGCGACACTTGTAAACCCCCACCGTAAGCAAATTTCCCAACCCACCATAATATTTGGCAACTTCATGCGCCTCTTACATATCGAAAACACCTTAGAATGGTGCAAATTATGTTTTCCATGTTCGAAGGGACTCTTAATGAGTGCCATGAAACATAGGTTTGAGACAATATACGCCGTTACATAGAAGCTTTGGGTTGTTTAAAATCGTCATTACGGTGGGTTAACCCACCGTACCCATTTGGCAATAGACACTTGTGTGCTCTCGTGGGGCAACCTGAAATCTGTGAACTGTCTGCACATTCCTTTGCTCCAGAGCCTACGGCTCTGCAGCAATTCAAGGATGCTGCTGCCTCTGCTGAGTCTGCACCTGTTGAGCATCTCTCTATTGGCCGTGTTGCATTTGCTGCGGTCAGCGGTCCGCTTGCTGGTGGTGTCGCTGAGCCGACCACTGACGGGCAGCTGCTGCCGCGGGTCTCTGCACCTGTGCATGATGAGCCGGTTGACTTGCATGAAGTCAACCGTGCCGCCTTTGTGCCGCCGTCTGCCTCCCTGTCTCTCGGCCCGGTGGCTCCTGCTGACAGTTCTTTCAAAACGTTCAACACTGTCCACCCTGACTGGTTTGACATTGACCCTGAGCCTGTTGATGTCTGTGACTCCGATGATGATGGGGAGGGCTCCAACTACCCTCCTGGTGTCTGCCTGACTGGGATTGAGGGGGGTGCACCGCCGACGACTGCAGCATTTCGGCGGTTCGGAGTCCCCAGAGGCTCCAGGCCATTTGGCATCGGTGAATTTGCACTCACTCTTTTCATGGTGGCTACGTTTATGTTCAGTGCTACGGCGATGCCGACCCTCGTGGTCGGCGGTGGTGTCAGGGGCCTGGTTGAGCCCGGAGCCACTTACGGCTACGGTTCGCTGCGGTCCCATGAAGCACTGCTGGATTCTTTTGACCCACCTATGGTTCCTGCTGGCTCGTCATTGCCGCCTCGGGATGTGCCGCGGTTCTTTTCTCAATCGACCTCGGCTACTTACCAGTCTGATGATTTTGCCACTCCACTCTGGGATCCGCCTGACCCGCTTGGGTCTGGTGGTGCTCTGGGATCGTCTGTTTCTGTCAGCTTCAATGTTCTTGCTCTCCCGCCTTGCCCACTTGGGTCTGGTGGTGTCAACATTTATGATGTCTCTTCTCAACTGACTTCGGATGCTTTTCTTGATTGGAATCCGTCAGCTGAACTCGGCTCTGCCGACCAGCTTTACAGTGGCTAGAGTCTGCTTATTTCAAATCCTGGAGGTGTGATTAGCCTTAGCCGCAGTGGTGGGTTGTGCCGGGACAAGTCCCCGGGCACCCAGCTAAAAGTATATCTGTTTCCAGTGAAGTAGCCGTTTGTTATCTGTTTAGTTTGCTCCGCTTGCCTAGCCCTATTAGCTACAGTCACAGCTCCGGGTGGTGTGCTGGACTTTAGGTTCAGGGTTATTATTATGGGCTCTGATAGCCCCTAGTCTGACCTGTCTCTGATCGGAACCGTGACTCCGCTAGTAGCTAGGATGACAGTACAGTAGTACGGTACTGTCAGTCATTATTTCGTATTATCCGGGTTTCCGAGATGCATGATAAAAGCACTCGGCCGGACTGCTTATGGAGCTTAGCCAGTTTGTTTTCACCGAGCGGAACACCTGTTCTCGCACTATTTATTGGTCGGGCAAGTAGCATCGCACCTGGAGTTTTATCTATAATAACTTGTTTATTGACGGTGCAATCCCCTGTCCAATCCGCATTAGATGATAAAAATCTTATTTATTGGGGATCAACCACCGTGCGATGAAACATTTATTGTTTCCTTATCTATACTATTGATGAAAGCTATTTTTTTAAATATTTAATTATTTTATAAGTCAATAATTGGAAGCACTGTAGTCGATCCTTCCTGTAAGCTCGTTAGTTGCAAGGCCTCACAAACAAGTTGTTAAAAAGGTTACACTCGTTCCTAATCAAATAAAACAGACAAACAAGTGTCTTTTCTTGTGCGCACATATCAATCCCGCGCGGCTTGCGTCGCTTTGATCCGGAATTAGAAACCCTTTTCCTTTTGGTTGGTGTATCCGCATCAACCTCTTCTTGTTCTTCATCCTCCCAGCTCTCCTTCCCCCTCCTCTACACCTTCTTCCTCATTTTCATCAAACTCTCCCTCCTCATCCACCTCTTCACCCTCCTCATCCTCCTCTCCAGTGCCTGAGTCCTTGTCCAGAACGCTGAAACCAGGTAACGATTATTAATGTTTACAGCCCCCCTCTAAAAGAAACAAAGTCGGCAACTAATTGGGAAATACAAAGTCGGAAAGCTACCTGGCCTCCAAGTCTTCCTGCTCCTCTTCATGACTCCTCAACTCGCATGCCAAACAAAAATAATCCTCTTGCGCTTTCAAAGCCACTCCCTTTGTAAACCCAGGGTTACCACAAGTAGCGTGCATTGCTTGATCACAGCCGTCGCAAAAGTAGATCTGATTCTTTGTACGTTCTTTCTTCCCACATACATTGCAAGCGCACGCGGGATCTTCCATGTCCTTACCCGTCCAGATACGCGGACCGTCCCCTCCAAACAAGGTGCTCAACGTCATAATTGTACCACAAAACAGTTGGTGCTTTCTAGTTTCTAGCTTTTTCGGTTACCAATCCACGCTTAATATATCCGCATCCAACACAATATATACTCAAAATGTGTAAAACCTAGAAAAAACCTAGATAAAACCTAGGTAGACAACAAGGTTCAAGTACCGCACAGTAGGTGGGGTACTACGGTCTACTGTACTATCATTGTGTCATGATGTGACACACCGTCCCACATGACGTCTTCGGAGTGTCTTTGAATTTCTTGGAGTTGTCTTTGATTCTGATATGACACCACTGTTAAAGGTGTCATGCTGTCTTCGCCCTGTCTTCGAAGGCCTTATATATATACAACGTGTATATATATATATATGTATCACCCTTCGCCAGGTCATGGCCCTGTTCCACACATGTTCAACAGTAGACGCTAATTTCCGTATATACACATTTTCGTACCTTTGGCGATTAATAATTTTACAGGTAGCCGACTTATTCATTCAGCGCTCGGCTTTGAATTCTTAATGAGGGCGACGTCCGCACAGCTTGTCTGTCGGCTTGGGTTCGATCCCCAACGCGCTGGCTGACCCACGTGTCAATTTTCCAGGTAACCGACTTAGGCCTGTGCTACACCGAAACTTGGGAAAGCAACGAAATGCGTTGATCGCAGCGATTTCATTGGCTCCTGTCGCGACTGTCATCCGGCGATGTCATGCGAAGTCATGCGAAGTCATTATTTGTGAAATGCCAAAAAGCAAATAATCGTCCAACATTTGCACCAAATGTCACCCAAATGTCGCCTGGGACAAATCCTGGATCATCAGATCAAAAACTCGGGAACGGTTCAGAGAGACCACCGGCTAGCTGGGGTGCGAAGATCGCGTATCGCTGGACTAGAATATGCTGCATTTTCCAATCACAGACACTGTTCAAGATGGGGTCGTCTAGTTTTCGACGTGGAGTGTTCCACATGCTTCCGCTCGCTCGGAAAATCAGAATTCTGCACATATCCTGCACATATCGCGCGTTTGCCCGAAATATTCCTTTTTAAGTCGTTTCGCACGTTCGATAAGGCGAATGTCGATTTTATTCTGATCGCGCGGACTGTGATTTATAGATTTAATAACTCGTCTGAAAATGATCGCCGGGTCATATGGAGACTGTATGACCCGGCGAAACGAATCTTATTTGCTTCTCGACAGTCGTGTACCACAATCCGGTGTAGCACAGGCCTTATTCATTTAGCGCCCGTCGGCTTTGGATTCTTAATGAGGGCGACGTCCGCGCAGCTTGTCTGCCGGTTTGGGTTCGATCCCCAATGTCCTGGCTGACTTCGCATTTCAATTTTGTAGGTACACTGCCAGTTGCCGGACTGCTTCCGCGAGTCTACACACGCACCTTAGATGCTTCACTCTTTGAATTTGTAAGTATCAATATTTAACGATACTGCCTTAAAGCATTCACTGTTTGTTCATCTGGAAATCGACACACAGTTCCGAACGCGTAATCGACCGTTCCCCGTTACCCCCCGTTGCTGAGCGATCGTTTCCCGAGTACGAAATGGTGCGATCTCCGTTCATGGATCTTTTGCTCATAACAGTGGCGACGATCCGCGATGATCGTTCTCGTTTCGCCTTGGTTCGTACTGTCATCGGAAATCCCGAACGCACTGCACCGTTTCTTCGCGTTCCAGTAATCGATGAAAACATCAGAAATATCACTTGGCGCATACGCTCGGACTGCGCCATATCGACCTCACCTTTTGACTTCCATCCCACGTACGTGCATCTGCGAAGTCTCTCGCCTGAAAGCAAGTGAGCGAAACCACCGTCGGCAATCCTCCAAACTCTGTTTAGATAAGCGTAAATCTTTCGATTGCGAGTGCAAAATAGTTTTTCCGTATACGGTATATTTGTTGCAGGTGAATTTGGTTGAAGGTGAATTTGGTTGTTGCAAGCAAAGAGGATGCCCTCGACGTCCGTTTCGTAATCCACACACCCACGCACTTTGTGGCTTACCCAAAAGTAGTGCGGTGTTTCCCCCACGATTCTACCTCGAAATTTTGAGGACAGATCCCGCAGGTGCAACTATTTTCCTATCGTAATTCACTTTCAGTGGACGCAGGTAAACGCCAGGAGAACGTTTTCGAAAGCGGTCACTTGCGGTTGGACACACGCGGAATGAGCAGACCTCATTCCTCCCAGGTGCGCTCACAACCTTTTAGTAAGATCGGAAACTTAAACCTTCCGGTGCACCTTGGAACATAGTGATATCCTGAAGGGTAGATGAGATAATATGGGCACGTTCGTTACCCACCATGCTTGTTTGATTCATGGCACAAAGCAAGGCTCGGTATCCGTTGTGCCGATACGTACTTCGAAATACGGTATCGATTAATTGCAAACACGTTACGTTCTTTTATGGTAAGGCTCGGTATCGGTTGGGAAAGTTTTTCCCCGATCTGCTGCACCGCGACGCGCTGTGCAACTCACGAAACAACCTGGGACTCCTATACATAGTAGGACGTGCGGTGTGCTTTGATGTTCCCCGGAAAGTTTAGTCGTGCGCTATAGTCGACAGGGTTTATATTATTCTGGGAGCAAATTTTGATTGTACCGGGATCAACGTCAACTTTTGCTATAAATTTCAGGAACAATGGACATTTCTGTAGCAAATAT
This sequence comes from Cymbomonas tetramitiformis, assembly GCA_001247695.2. Lineage (NCBI taxonomy): Eukaryota > Viridiplantae > Chlorophyta > Pyramimonadophyceae > Pyramimonadales > Pyramimonadaceae > Cymbomonas > Cymbomonas tetramitiformis. The sequence continues at coordinate 54,724 of LGRX02001043.1, read as the reverse complement.
TGATTGTTTACGGTACAGTTATTATTTGCTACAAAAATATGTGCTTTCTTATATATTTTCGGAACCGTGAATGTTCCTGGTGCAAAAGTTGATTGTACCGGAAACAATGAAAAAACTTATATGTTTCCGGTGCAAAAAGGGTGGTACTCGGTGGTACTCTGCCACGGCGCGGCCGGAGGGGGTGGGTGATGCGTAGGGAGGAGGGTTGGCGGCGGTAGGGGTCACTGGTCTCCTGAGATGCGCTGAGACCCCCCTCCCACCGCCAACCCCTTCATTCCTCTCCCCTCCCCTCACACTCCCTACCCCTCTGCACCCCCACGCACCGCCCGAGTACCACCCGCGGACCGCCCCAGCGCCAGCGCCAGCTATGCTTCTAAAATCTACGTTTTTGCACCGGAAATTTACAAGTTTTTTCATTGTTTCCGGTACAATCAACTTTTGCACCGGAAATCTGCGCTGGAATCGTGGTGTCATGGTTTGCACCGGAAATCATCAAATTTTGCTCCCGGAAAATTAAAACCTTAGTCGATAGGATAAAAAAATTCAGTGATCGTTGCTTTGCGCATTATATATCATTATGGTTTTATATGCTTAACGGCGGAATAGACGAGATGCAGATCGGAATCCATGTAAATACGTCCGCGTTTATTGTGAAAGACGAAAGGCAAGTACCGCCAAAGCATATCGTGCGGCCATTTCGGTCCCTTCTCGGGGAAAATACAGTTAGCTTGATCAGTATTTAGCTAGACGTAGCTAGCATTTTTTGGTGTGATATATGTAAATTTCGGTTGATAGTCGGCCAGTCGTAGCAGACTCAGTAAATGCACCCCCCTTGATTATGTCCACTGATGAAATCATAAACATGCATATGGCGCATATACTCTTCTAAACCAGCTCATTGAATATGCAAGGATGTGGGCATGCCATGGATGAGGCAAGGATATGGGATTTGTACCAGTGGGCTGGACTTGGTTGTCAACTCGGACAATGCTCTCTAGATGAATGGACAATCACATGCATTCTGATGCAACGTGATAACAACGGATCCTCAACCAACCAACCTAAAGAGATCGCGTAGACACCATCATAACCAGACACGCACGGGGTTTTGCGTGCATGGGATTTCTTTTAAAATGTACTGGGATATTCCAGGTAAGAAGCTTAGACATTCCTGGAGACTACTTCTTTGCGTCATGGGACATAACAATACTAGCTAACAACGCGATTGCAGCAGTTTCACTTCGAAGCCGCAGTGGTCCCAATCCAATCTGCAGTCCACAAAGCACTTCAGGGGATGAGTAAAGACACAGGAAAGTGGCACTAAGTCTTGAAAACACGAAACTACAAGTCGGGGGGCGCAAACGCAGACGATAAAATACATTCAAATGATATGGCTCCCGAAGGAGTGCTAATGTCAAGAGCGCAAATCCAGTCATTCATCAAATCCAGTCATTCATCAAGTCCATAGGATGAAATTCATTCATCTCTACCATGGCGGAATACGCTTCCAGTGGGGCTGAACTAGAGGCAATCATACCACAATGCAGTATGGTTTGTATGGATGAATGTGTCTTCAATTAGCATCTGCCACTCACCGGGATTGCCCCTGCATCTGACAAAGCAGCCGCTTCTGCTGCTGTAAAATCTCCCTGCATGAATCACATTTGCAACTGCTTTCCGTTCAGTATCCCGCAAAGTCAGATGGATGGAAGGTACAATTGCAGGGTTGTAGAAAACAACGAAGCAGCACCGGGATGACGCCCATAATGATATGCGGTGCTATCCTATTTCCATCGGGTCTCCATATCCGGTGCATAATTTTCTCATTTGGGTTACGGCTTCCAGCGAAGCGCCGTCTCCGATGAGTTTCCATCCCCCGAGAGATATCCTCTCCAGCAACTCACCATCAGCAATGGAGCCATCTCTGGTGGGTCACCATAATTGATAGATCGCAATCTCCTACGTTTCTGGACTTCAACTGGTCTCCATGTTCAGCGAGTTCCTACCCTCATTCACCCTCGTCACCATCCTGAGTGGTCCACCATTTGCACAAGATCCCCATCTAAAACGTGTCGACACTTCGACGGTATCTGCACCACCAATCCATCACCTGTTCCAGCGGGTTCCTGTCTTTGACACAATCTCCATCTCTGGTGGGTCTGAACCTCCAATGGGTTGCCATCTTGGGTGGGTCCCATATCCTCTTTCTAGTGGGTCCCTTTCTCCACCGCGTCAGCGTCTCCAAGTCGCCTCCACATCCAGTAATTTACCAATTTTGGCGGGTCATCATCTCTGGGGGGTCAGCATCTACGGTGGACCCCCATCGTCAACGGACCCCCACCTACAGCGGGTTGCCATCTCCCGGGAGCTACCCTTTCAGGCCCGTTCCCATGTCTGGCAGGTCACCATCTCCGGTGGATCCCTATCTCCGGCGAGCTGGCTGCGCAAATATGCAAACAATATATTCATGTATGAAAGAGTGATAGAGGCTGCTAGCCGAGCCGGACCTCAGGCCCTATAATGAGCAGACCACCGGCGAGGTCAGTGTCGGTGCAACTCTTCTCGGCTGCCAATACAGACTGCAGAGGCGGTGCTCCTGCCATGGCAATAAGACTGATCGAAGCAATGGCTAATCGCTCACACAACTCGTGCACCGTCGATGGCTCCTCCACCTGACGCCCACCCACCTCGCATTGAATGTCCTCAGCGCCACCACAACTTCCTCCGCGTGCCCCCCCGGGCACGTCAGTGCAGCGTTGCGTGGATAAGGATGACGGGGCCGGGATGGGCAGGCGCGCACTATCAAGGCGTGACTCCGCAGGCTTTGCTTTGTGGCCGCTGTTGCCACCCGTTGCAGACGCTCCCCGCGACCATCGCCAATTGTAGGCGATCTCTCTGCGCATCATTTTCCATCCCGCTCCCAGTGCACCGGTCCACGCGTCCGTATATGGCATATGTACCCGAGCGCATAGATTGATGCAGCCATTGCTTCGCTAAGAGTTGATCGCTGTTGAAGACATGTTGGCCAGAGCATACAGGCGCGAAGCATCCATGATGACGGGCAGCTCGTATGGACGGGGGGATACATGCCAGTCAACATGAATGCCCCCAAAATGACGGGCAACATATATTAACAGGGGATACGTCACACTCAAAATGCACATCAAAAAAATGAGGGGGGTTCGCATGGGGATGATAGCGTTTTTGCATAACGGAATCCGCTGCGGTCAGGCGACCTTGGGGCCTCGGGCGCAGGGGGCTCCGCGTGGCGCAAGGGCATTTATTCTCGGAGCACACCAGTTAGCAACGGGATGAAGCTGACTGCCCCCAGCTCGGTACACTTCTCCACCAGCCAATCCGCCCGACCTCCCTTCAAGGTTCCGCACGCCGCCACGACCTGCCGCCCTCTCGACCTCCCTTCAAGCCCCACACGCCGCCACGACCTGCCGTAGGAGCCCCTCGTGATCTCTCTCCTTCACAAGGTTCCACACGCGCCACGGCCTGCCGTAGGAGCCCCTCGCACCTCCCTTCAAGGTTCCACACGCCGCCACGACCTGCCGTAGGAGCCCCTCGTGACCTCCCTTCAAGGTTCCACACGCCGCCACGGCCTGCCGTAGGAGCCCCTCGTGACATCAGCATCTCAAACAGGGCAACAGGAGTTTCCATGCGTTCAAGAAACCGGGGCCTTGATGCACGCTCCATTGGGTCCAGCTGCCGCACAGTTCCACGCCCTCCAACATCCCGTCGGCATATGCTCTCAACAGACGGATTGAACAGAGTCACCGGGCCATACGCCCCGTGCCCCGCCGAGTCACCGCGTCATACGCCCCGTGCCCCGCAGAGTCACCGGGTCATACGCCCTCTGGCTCGGTGTTCGGTGTACGCTGCACTAAGTCGCACGCCCTGTGCACAGTCACCGAGCCACGTGTGGCCCGGTGTTTTGTGCAGAGTCACTGGGCCATAGGCCTTGCGGCCCGCTGTTCGGCGCAGAGTCACTGGGTGGTCCACCATGCGGCGCACTTTTCAGCGATGGGGGAGGAAGGGCGTCGCGCCTGCCAGCGAGGTCCGTGCCACTGCTCCTCGCGCAGCTCTTCCACTGCCTCCGCCTGTTCACGTCACAGCGAACAGCAGTGTATAAAATCAAGTGTCCCATGCAGACGCCCCAGCCTGCCAGCTCTATGACTGCCGCATGCGCACGCCCCAGCCTGCCAGCTCTATGACTGCCTCATGCACACGCCCAGCCTGCCAGCTCTATGACGGCCTCATGCACACGCCCAGCCTGCCAGCTCTATAACGGCCCATGCACTAAAGCCTGCCAGCTCTATAACGCCCATGCACGCCTCCCAGCCTGCCAGCTCTGTGACTGCCCCAGTGCGCACGCCCCCAGCCTGCCAGCTCTGTGACTGCCCCATGCGCACGCCCAGCCTGCAGCTCTGTGACTGCGTCATGCGCACGCCCAGCTCTCAGCTCTCTATGACGCATGTACACGCCCGGAGCCTGCTGCTGCCTCTATGACTGCCCTTATGCGCACGCCCAGCCTGCTGTGCTCTATGACTGCCGCATGCACACGCCCGGAGCCTGCCAGCTCTATGACTGCCTCATGCGCACGCCCCAGCCTGCCAGCTCTATGACTGCCCCATGCACACGCCCAGCCTGCCAGCTCTATAACGCCTCGCCGAGACGCCCCAGCTCTGCCAGCTTCTATGCGTGACTGCCCCAGGCGCACGCCTCAGCTCGCCAGCTCGAAAAGCGTGACTGCTCTGATGCACACGCCCAGCTCTATGACGGTCACGGTGGCTGGCGACGCCCCAGCCTGCCAGCTCTATGACTGCCCTATGCACACGCCCAGCCTGCCAGCTCTATGACGGCCTCATGCACACGCCCCAGCCTGCCAGCTCAAAGAAAAAGTAAAGCCATTGCCTGGACGACAAGACTGGCAACCCTAAAAAAAGAGTGCGAGAAAGTACGAACCAGCACATCGCGCCGCTGTATCCTTACAAGGCGAACCTGAAACACCATCATTCCGTTGACACCGATCCTCCACTTTAGGGCGAAGACGACATGAACTGCCCTTTACAAACGCAGTAAATGCCTTAAATAAATTTGCTATCGAAAAAGAGTCGTGTCGGTTGGCAAAACTTCAACGCTTTTCGCACGCGGCGTATCGTTGCGCAAGCGGATTTCGCAGCTGTGCTGTGTCAGTGTGCGTGCACACGCTCCACACGTGGACAGTTTTCTGACCTCCGGCAACGATGAGGAGCGAGTTCGTGCAGATCACAATGCAGAACAAGAAGCTCCTAAAGTGATGGCAAATCGCAAACCTTCACAAACTTTCCTGCGCCATCGCAGAGTTCGATGAGGTCGCCTTCTTTCAACCGTAGAGAGCGTATTGCGTGCCGTGACTGACACCAACACATGTTGCCACCCCTTCAGTCCGCCGTGCCTCTTCGGAAAGTCGCAGGAGGCTTGCGGCCAAGATGAAACAAGAAGCTTAAGGAACAGTGAACGGTCTCGTACCTCTGCCTCGCTCATAGCGGTGAGTGCGCCGATCGTCGGAGGTAGGGGCTCCGAGTGATAGAAACGGGGCAGACGCTCACTGGCTTCTCTTCTGGCACCCTCCTGTTTTCACACGTGGCAGACGCTCGCTGGCTTGTCTACTGGCACCCTCCCTTTTCCAAGTAGTAGAAACAAGGTGGAAGCTCACTGGCTTCACTTATGGCGCCATCCTGTCTCAAAGGGTATGAACTGACACGTACCGCACACCGCTGGCTTTTCTAGCACCCACTTGTTTCTGCCACGACAGCTCGACTGCCCCTTATCTTGACACGCAGGAAGGCACTAGGTGGCGCAGTGATGCCTCAGTCGATCTGAAACTTTCTGGAATCTTCTCGAGAAAATGCTTGCAAAAGCCATATGGCCACTCGAAGTTGCCGCCGTGAAGGGACGTACCATTCCGTCCGAAACAGGACTATCGCTGCGCGTACTCGAGCAACGGAAATCGTATTGCATCTTCCCCCCCACTCCTCCGTTCGTACTACTCGTAATGCACGACAAGGAGTCGCACAGTGCGTTCGAGCGTACAGCACTGCTCTGCAAGGTTATCAGCCGTGACAGACCGTTACCGACGTTTTTATTTGAGTTCACGCCCGACGTGCAATATCTTTGGTGCAAAATATGGTGTACAACGAAAGTTACACTTCAAGAGGGGAAAACTGTTTCCAATAAACACAACCCACTTCGAGCAGGATGGACCAACCATAATTTCAGTGGCATCTTTCATCAAGCTTCTGAAAACACACATAGCGCAGGTCTTTCCAGGAAAGATAATTCGCCAACGAAGGCTACGTAGAATACCACTGCGAAAGTGTTCTGTCAGGCGAGGATCCAGTGCTCACCTTCGAAAGTTGGCTAGCAGCCGCGGACAGAGAAGTCTGGGAATACAGCGAGGCAGCAGGCATCTGAGCCTTGCGGAACTCTGGAGCCGATGATTTAATTTGTTTAAGAGGACACGTTTGCCAAAGGCCAGTCGAGATAACTTTCGGAAGGCATCCAACACCCATTATTGAAAGTTTTACCCCGAAGTGACCCAGGAGTCGTGTCACTTGAGGTAGTGAAGACAGTTTTCACGTTCGACAATTGTATGAAACCAAGTAAGAAAAGGCGCAAAACGGTGATGCCAGGGCAATTTTTGTGTCTTCAGTCAAGTGCGCTTCCTTGTGCACATAGAAAACCAGCCTTGGCAATAAGATCGCTACGGTGTTCGATCAGGCGGGGAGTAAAGTCGCACGAAATTGAGACCAACAATCCGAAAAAACAAAATAAACCCTAAAAAATGTCTCGTGATTTTTATACGAAGTCGGAGAGATGCTCGCACTGTTGATCGCCGACTTTCCTTCCGTCATCAGTGATGACCGTCATTCAGGAGACGGATCGTCCGATCTCACTCCCCGGATCGAGGAAATGAAGGATCACGAAGTGGCTGTTCACCCAGCTTCGGAGTCCAAGTGGCTAGTCCTGGCCGCTCAACCGCCGACGGGGCGTCAGGTGGGCCAAAACCACCGCCCTCGCCCCAACCGATCTCGCGAGCTCGCGCTCATTTGCACCCTTGAAGTTGATGGTGCACATGGAGTGGACAATAATATCGGCGACTTGACCGGAGCGATGGGCGCTTTTTCACTTCGAGTACCTTTTGGGACACTCGAATAAAGTTGCTTTTATAGCCGCTCGCTCGCTCGCGCAAATTTTAAGTGGGAAAAGAAAATTTCGATGAAACACAAAATATTTAGTTAACCCTCCGCACCCTCGAATTTCTGGCCCATTTTGAAGCGTGGAATAGGGATTTCGTCGCCCACCGATTAAACCAAAGAAAATTCAACTCTCGACGATTAATATGAGCCATCGCATGCATGACTCCCCCTAGTACCGCGCCCGCGGTGAGTCATAGAGATAGTTGAAAAAAAGTTAACCCTCTATAGAGGGTCTGCAACGTTTAAGAGATAGTCTACCCAATACCGTAGTTCTTGCTGCAGGAACTTGCAATAGGAACCATTTTGCAGAGATGGCGCGTTGAACACCTGCACCACGCAAAGCCAAGATATCAGTTGAGAATCTTCTGTAGACCAAGGAACATATCTATCACACCTCCGAGCTGAACCGGTTAACTTGGAGTTAGTGTCATGGTTTTACCAATTGATGTCCGGCGACCAATTGATGTCCGGCGATTCAGCGGCGGGGAGGTGCCACTTGAAAGTATGGTATCCACGCTAGGCCAAGCTTTCGCACCTTACGAACCTTGGATCCATATTTTTGGTGACCAAGCATCTTCTACTCTACCCTACTGGTTACTGCGTTGCACCCTCTTCATGGCAATCACATGTCGTTCGGCGATAGCGTATACCACTGACATACAAGGCAAAGGGGAAACCGATTGTTCGTCCGTGAGCCTCCTCACACGTATCGGGATGCCATCCGCACCTTTAGGGTACTCCTTATTAGAGAAGGTGCGTTCAGGGCTAATGGGATCGCCGTTTCGGCTTGGCATTCGCATCACCAAACGTTTATTGAGTTTTGGTTCTGCTGTTGACGCGATGCACGAGCGGGACACCCTCGATATCGGCGAACATTTCCTCTTGAGCCATGTGGGAGTGCTTCCCACTCTTCAAGGAAAGGGCTTAGCTGGCGGCATGCTCAAAGAGATATTAGTAGACGTGGACAAAGCAGGGTTACCGATTTATCTGTACACAGGAAACGATCGCAACGAGGAAATGTACAAAAAGTACGGTTTTGTCACGTGCTCCCAGGTCTTTCTTGGGGATGGGGACTTGAAGCTCGTGATGCGCGGTATGTTGAGACCTGCAAAAGTTGCAAAGTGATGCTCACACGTATCGTGGTTATGTTACGCGCACGTCGTAGGTGTACTGAATTGCGAGTATCCTTCACGGAGTAACATAGTATTGTGTGTTGAAGACGTTATTATTATGGTTTCCTGACTGTTGGAGTATCGGTATGGCCCATGTCGTGTACCAACAAATGATGCTTCGGTTATCCTCCCTCACGACGTCATGAGTGAGAGTCGTGCGATGAGCGAAGTGGGATGTGCCAAAAGGGCAATATGCATGCTACTCGCGTGCCACCTTAAGCAACTGCAAGTGTAGAAGTGCTACGTTAGCTTGCAAACGGGGACGTCTTGCAAGGTAGCAGAATACGGTATACCTACTCTATGATAATGGGTTTCTCCATGCATACGAGCTATGTACTTGTGTGGACATTCGTGTGCGCGTCAGTGTGTTCGTTTGCTTAAATCGAATTCTTTCACTGACATATTAAAGCTTCCGCATCGCTACAAGAATGACGTTGCACTAGGTACCCACGCCGAGGATAAACGGAAAGAGCACTACATGATAAGCATGTAAAACCTTGCGACCCCGTTAGCCGCGTGTAGCACCTAAGCATGAATCAACTAAGCACGCGTCTTATTGCGACATGCGCATAAATGCATTGCACAGAGCACGCACACAAATGCCTACTCGAAACTCTTTCGAAGCGCCCGAATCAACACCTAACCACGTAGCCTCCATTGAGACCTCCCCCAGACGCCCTGGCAACATGCGTGTTCTATCTTGCCCCCCTCTCGCGGCGATGTTCGTCCGCCCTTATGTTGCTTGTGTAGAGTGATGTATTCGATATATCGAATGGTGCCAACCGCCAAGGATGAAAAAACAGTTCTTATGGGTCATAGTTCATGCAAATATTATGATAGGAACATTCCGAATGTGATGGGCATGTTCAAAATTTACCCATAGATGCAAAAATGGGGCAACCCACCGTAAGGATTTGAGGTGCTTCTTTGCTTGACCCCTTGGTATTAGCACGCATATTAGACACGCCTATACGGTATGTAAAGTATTGTTTACAAGTCCATCGGCACGAATATAACCCCAAGATGTGTCAAAAAACATGGGTTTGCCCGAGTTGGCACGATTTGTTGGCACTAACATGCGGTTTTCGAATGCCTCTCACGGTGGATTAACGACCCACCGTAAGCCTTGCTCGATAGACAATGGACAAGATCGCGAAGCGTTCTTCACCCATGGAACCATCCCGCGCTCGAAAAAAAAACGAGGCACGGCCAGGTGCTTTGCGAACATATATCACGAAAGTACAATAGTTGTAGGTTTGTAAAAATGCTCTACGCGTGTGCTACAGTGCGCGGTTATGCTGGTTTTTGGGTCTAGGTTTTCGCCCGCTTGCCTTGAAGTACTTGCGGTGACACCTCGCCCTACGAAAAACTGGAACGAGAAGGATCTCCGTTAGATGAAATTTTGAACGTCGCAGATCGACTCTTCGTGTGCTCCTCGTTTCTGCACCCGATCGTGTTCAGTGCCATATTTCTGAGAAATTTCGGCTGGCTAAAGTGTCCCCAAAATAATTATCGCTCTAGTGAGAGAACTCACGATTGCGTGATGAAATCTCGAGTTTTGCCGATATCGAGATCGGTTGCTCGATGACGCAAGTGCTCCGCGACAAGGCTCAACATCGATAGTTCCGATAACCGATACAATCGATTAATCGTGAACATTGGTATCGATCGACTCCAGATTTGCAATTTTTTGCACCATTAGTATTGATCGATGCAATAGCGTCTGATATCGGTATTGATCGCGATGGCTTCATGAAATATCGACATTGCTCGATTGTGCCGGGCCGAAAATCGCAATTGCTCGATTCCACAGTGAAATTTGGCTGTATCTATTAATCAAGGGTATCGATAATCGGCATTGGCGAAATTCACCATCCCGCCCTGGGCCCACGATAATCCGCCAGAGCCCAGATTTCAAATTTCAAAGTTTACAAAGTACTTGGCCCTGCCGGATGTTGCTCCGTCTGTCGATCCCAATGATTGGTGGCAAAAACACAAATCAGCCTTTCCCAAGCTGTGGTTCATGACCCGTCAGTTCTGGGAAATCCTGCAACCACGGGTGGGGTACTGGGGTTGAGCGTATTTTCAGTGGGTGCGGTATCCTGCGCAAGGCTGTCACCGAGGGCACTTTGGAGCACTCCATGATGGCCTCTATCAACACTATGTGGAACGTTTGTGTACCCGTGAGAACTGCAGTATGTTGTGAACAGAGTAGTAGAGCCTTGCCCCTGACCTCCTCCTCCTAGCTATGAGTAGGGTAGAATAGCATAGCCTGGACAAACCTCCTCAAAAATTACGTAACCTGTATGTGAAGGGGAAAACCCCCATGTTTTGCTTAAAGTATCGGCTGCATCGATGGTATCGATATTCACAAGTGATGCTGTGTCATAATCAACCTGTTATCGAATATTGTACGTCTAGCTGTAAGTATCGTTATTGCTCGATTTGGGATATGGGAAAAAAATGCATGATTAGTATTGATCGATGAAGGGTTAGTGAATATCAGTATCAATCAATCTCGGTTGTTGTAATATTGATATCAATCGATACTGAAATTACTAATATCGTGCACTCTCGATACCGGAAAATGCATCCGATGTCGAGCCTTGCTCCGCGAGTCGCTTTGGCGACACAGTTGCACTACGACATGTGACACGACACCTAGCCTCACATCGGCGCAGATATTCTCATCTACCAATTGTGACTTTGTGCTAGCTCCTAGGCTTAACAATTTTGCATCTTACACTGTAAGCCTAGTAGCTAGGGTGGTGTGTGTCACAAGCTGTCCACCTCAGATGAGGTGGTGTGCTGGAATTGTCACTGTGACTAGTTCGTACAGTCTAGTGGCATTCCGTATGTGTTGACAGTATGTCATCTTTGGTAGTCAGCTTGTGCCACGCCAAACTCAGTATATATGTCTATTAAGTTGTATCGTGGTTTGCGAGATATATTGTGTAATCAATATATCGGGTGTCACTGAATTCAGGTTCATACAAGTGTGAGATAGATTAAAAGGTAAACGAATATAATTGTATGTGACCTAGGTATCTGACACCTAGTAGCTAGTATTGTACGAGTACTGGTACAGCTAACGGGAGTCATAGTGATTACGGGTAGCGGGTCACTGAATCCAGCACACCACCCTGTGACTGTACGGAGAACTGTTACAGGTGGCAGAGAGAGGCACAGATAAAGCAGAAAAGTCCGAAACAACAAACAGCAAGAAGCTGAAAACTACTAGAGGGACCTGTGCTTTAGCTAGGGCGGTCCCTTTCTAAAACTGCTGCTAGGAGACTGCTTTCAGCTAAGTTCCTACAGCTAATTCCACAGCTACTCAGCCACTTTCAAAGTGGTCCACAAAGCTGCAGAGTTCACCGGAGTTGAAGAAGTGGTCCATGTCAAAGATGTGTAACCCGAACCAGAGTCCAGAAGCCAGAGCCCAGAACAAGAATCCAAAACCAGATGCGTAGAGCAAATCCAGGAATCCAGAAATGTAAAAGTCAAAGTCCTGGCCCGCCGAAACCAAAGAAGAAAAAGAAATGCTAAAAGGGAACGCAAACGGCAAGTCAGACAGACAGTTGGCAATCACCCCAGTGGGATGTACTGTTGCGGAGATGTCAGCGGCTCGATCGAGCACCACCGAACCTTGAGCCGCTGACACACATGCAAGGCACATGAGTACCGGCAGGGCTAGGGATGCAAAAGAGAGAGTCTTCGGCAACTTTGCCGCACCGACACGTGAAGATGTAGCCGGTGGGGCCGAGGGAAGCACGTCCCCATGGCAAGAAGAAATGTCTGAGTCGGTGTCATCGTCGATCACGGAAAGCTCCACGTCGTGAACATGTGCCCTAGCAAAGTCAAGTGAGCACCCGTTGAGTGAAGGATTGTCCGGACACGCCGGGTGGAACCTGTCCATGAAAGTCATCTCAAAAGGTGACTCGTAGGCTGCCGGGTCCGAAGGCAAAAGCGGCCGAAGCGGCTGAGTGTCGATCTCGTCAACATTGGCAGGTGGTGGCACATCAGCAGCGCACACCACCTGCCGCACAGACAAAGTGCCAAGGCGAAGGGCTGCCGGCGTACCGACTGTGGCAGCAACACCGACCTCTGCAGCCGCAGCCGCAGACCGCAGAGAGGCGAGCACACCTCGTGCGTCAGCCAGTACATCTCCCATGCCGCTGTCCGTGGGTCCATGCACCAAACCCGCATAGTGGGCACGCAGTCCCACGTCGTGCTCCGCCGGATACGTGAAGGGCTCTGGGTCCGCACGTACCAGCGGCCGGTCGTGCTGTTGGCACAACTCGGCAAAGTCCTCGTCGTTCTCGGCATTGAAGGCAGTCTGGAAGGCCCAAACGACGAGGTACATGTCCATGGCGGCATCACGTAAATCCACATCACACGACCCACATACCGTCGGGCAACGCGCCGCGTCGTGATAGTGTCCTGGACAAATACAGTAGGGCACTCCTGGACAAAACCCGAAGATGCGGAGTGAAATGAGATGCTCCGTGCCGCCTGCGTTTATCGCGATTGCTGCCAATTTTCCCCTTTCTTGAGCGGGGAAGCCGCAAATCGATAGCCCTTCCCTAACCGGCGGTCACGTCCATGAAACTTACCGTCAGGGCGACGGTTACGGTCGTCACGCCACCGTTGGACGGTGGAAACCGCACGCCACCGGCGTCATGCCGACGGGGAAGTTCATCCCGTGGCGGCGGCGGGTCACGCCCACCCTCATGTCCCTCATGACGAAGGGAGGCAAGCAAGGCAGAGGCCTCACCCACGACGCGAGCAAGCTCGTCGAGGAAGTCCTGCACGTCAGACCGGTCCCCACCGGCGTACGCTGCCGCGAAAGGAGTGTGCGATGGTACAACCTTGGGGCGGGTGGGAGGGCCATTGGGATGCGCACACCACCACACTTCGAGAACGTGGTTGTAGATCTCCTCGATCGCTACCTTCGCCAACTCAGTGTCGAGACGAAGTGGGGTGATTACCTCGCGGTAGAATTCCCCATCCAGCGCCGCCAGTAGTTGACGCTTGGCGGCCTTGTCGTCGAGGGCACCCGGAAGATATCTTCTGGGATTGGCCGGGCCGTGTCACGGAGGCCCGGGCCGAAGGCGGGCCGAAGGAAAAGTTGCGGATGGGCCGAGTCGCATTGAGGGGGAAATCGATAAATTTCCAAAATTTTATCGATTTTTGAAAAATTGTCATACTTAAAATTAAAATTTTGCGCCTGCGGCGGGCAATTTTGGGTTCGGGCCGAGACGGGCCGAAATGTGGCCGAAGTAAATTCCCAATGCGGGCCGAGTCACCTCCGCGGAAGATATCTACCCTGGCACCAGCTCCAGAAGCCGCAATGGCCTTGATGCACTCGTCGAACTGGGTCACGAGTGGCTCTGGGTCGTCCGAGGGTCCAAAAGAAATGTTCGACAACTCCTCGTGGTGGCGGAGTGGCCGATGTCCAGGCGGCAATAACCGCTTGGGAATTTCCAAGAGAGCTCGCTTCCCGTCGCGCGGAGAAATCCGAGCCGACGCGTCCACCCACCTACGAGCTGGTGAGTGTGGTGTCGTCAAGGAAACCAAGGAACGAAGTAAAATGTCGTTGTAGATGGGGTGCACTTCCTTGTCGACGTCCACGAGGTCAAAAATGTCCTCGCTGGCGGAATCCTTGTTGACGAAGAAGCGCTCCAAGGCAGTCACCAAGGAATCCCATAACAATTGACGATGAGGCTCACTTCCAGCAAAAGAGGATGCCTTGTTGCCCAAGGTGCCCTTGGCGATGCGCTTCACGATGTCGATGTCCCAAGACGATTGTAAAACAGCATTTCCGCGAGTCCTGTCAGCTGCAGCGAGGGTAACATGAGCTGACTGCGGAGTGCTACGATAGCGAGCACCTACATTCCTAGCAAAAATAGAATCAAGGCGCATTCTAGCGCCCACGTTCGGGGTCCCAACAGAAGAAGATGCCATCAGAATAAATTCCTATAGGAGGAGCGTTGGGGAAAAGGCGAGGTGAAAATTGTGGAGTGGCGGGCGACGGTAATGCAGTCACGGAGCGGGAGGTCGATAGAATTCGAACGAAACCAACGAAGTCGAAGATGCGGCGGCCAAGGAGTTGTCGACAAGGTTGATCAAGCCCAGATCAAGACAAATTCCAACGGAGACAGTCGAAGGAGTTGTCGAAAATCCCAAACCAAGATCTCACCGTAACCGTGCGCAAGCCGCACGTCCTAGATGTGCCAATTCAACACCTCGCGAGGCCCCAACGCCCCGCCAATCGGAAGTGTTTAGCCAATCATGGCAAAACTGGCAGTGAAGAAAGCGGGGTGATACCCCATAACCTGCGAGATATATTGTGTAATCAATATATCGGGTATCGCTGAATTCAGGTTCATACAAGTGTGAGATAGATTAAAAGGTAGACGAATATAATTGTCTGTGACCTAGGTATCTGACACCTAGTACTGTACGAGTACTGGTACAGCTAACGGGAGTCATAGTGATTACGGGTAGCGGGTCACTGAATCCAGCATGCTTCGTTGTTTCGCCGTCGGCAGCGTTCCCTCTCGTGAACTGCTAAGTTTCTAATAAGTTATGGGCCCACCGCAACGCCAACGGCAAAATCGTATCCGCGATATCGATGGAAAATAAATAGGTGATATGTTTTAATAATCCTGGAAATTAAATGCACGATGACACGCGAGACGATGCGAAACGATATGACCGTCACGCTGGTTCAGAATTTTTTGGGATTTATGAGACGGGAACCACGTTCCAGGTACAGCGCGTATATCCTGTCGAGATCCATGTATTTAGGACCCAGGCAGTCCTGACAGGTAGGCCCCTGAACCCCTGACTCAAATCCGTCCGGATGTAGCGTGGCCATAGCAGTAGTGACAGTACGAGTACGAGTACAGTACTCAGTGTAGTTCCGACCGACTGACGTGCGAGGTTTTAGGTTTCTATTTTCTTGGATTATCATCACTTCTTAACAAGTTATCCGTTTCCGAAACCTGTTCTCAAGGGTATTCTGACTTTCCACTCCGAGGTATACCGGATGTATACCGACAGGTACCGTGGACCCATCCACGGTTTCTCCACTACCGAGTTTGACCATGCTTGGCTAAACACCGCCGAGTGAGTAGGTGGTGCGCTTTATGGGTGCGCGGTTGGTTTCCGCATCAGGCAGTATCGGTTGATTTGATTTCGAGATTGGTCGCGCGCTACGGATGACGCAGCGACGCATTTCTTTGATTGACGAGGCCCCTCCTCGAAACCGTTTGTCTGGATTGATGCCCCCGACACCGAGCAGACCCGCGATGCTAGTTGATGTCGACATCCAGAATTCCGCCTTCATAGTTGTCGCGTACTGTATGGCTTCCTCTGGATTCCAAAATCTTCATTCTCCGCATTTTACGACCAACCCGCACCCCGCCTATTCGTCTATATTTACTATTCCCCAGATTCCAGAATAGCAAATATCCCCCTTTGCCGCGATCGCTCGTCCCACCTCGAGATTCGACTTTCACGATCGCGCACGTGAGCGACATATGGCCCAACGTATGTTTTTAAAGGGACGTGACGCTAAAAAATGGTATCCATGTAGCTTAGATAGCATTGCGCGAGCGTTTTTTGAAACCGAGATTATCCGGGAAACCGTGCTCGGATTTCGTGGTTTGTGTGTCGGCGCGCATATAGGTTTGGGTTTTCATTAATACTCGATGACATTTGATGAACCAGGTGTATAATGAATATAGGTCAAGAGTAGACATACATATCGATTAAATCACTTCATATCGGACCTATTGGATCTGTGCACGCGTGTCGTTTCTTTATGACATAACTCCTACTATTCTCCAGAAGCGTAGCATGTTGTGAGACGACCTTCCTTTAAATGCATGTCGTACTACGTGGCATCCACATCTATCTATACGGTCACATGGGCAAATAGGGATATGTATGCCATAGGAACATTATATGCTTTGGGGTTTTTAGCCATTTCCGGCAGTATACCGATCTGCACTTCGAATAGTCATACGTGTCGGACAGGCACTTTCCCATCGACAATGCATCCAGTGCATTTTAACATGGGTCAACCGTGAACAACAATGAATATTGACCTCAATTCCTAATTCCAAGCTAGGAACGCATTTCCCCCATGTTGTATACACATATTGGAATGCTTGTTATGCATGGTTGGCATATCGGACTCAAATTGGTATTAGGATAATGCAGTCAAAGATGTGAGAAACTTACTATTCCACAGAGTAGTAAATTGTCGGGAGTGGTGACCGGCATTCCAAGTGTGCTATTGGCGCTCTACGGGTTGCCGCAAAGCATAATGTAGGGGGAAATGCATGCATATACATACCTATCATTTCGGAAAGTGATACTTGCCAAGTGTATTCTCTTCCAGGCTTACCTACCTTGATAATCAAGACAAACATAGCTTAAGTAGGTGCGAGGGCCAAGCGCGCTCACACATGCACCTTGTGCATCGTTTGTGGATAGGTGTATCCTTTAAATAGTCGAAAATAACATTAATAACAAGGACCGAGCCATAGGCGACGCCTGGTCAGCAACAGGGACGATTGGTCGGATACAAGTTGTGTACTCGTACTAATACTCTGTCTGCCAGGCCTTGACACTTACTAAAACCATAAACATACACGGTAGGGATCGCATCGGGCACCCTGGACACTTTTCACACGTATCTGGGGGCATTTTACCATCGAATGGAACCCTTTGCCGGAAATGTTGAAACCCTGCGTACTATTGCCGGTTATTCACCGGATTATCCGGTGAATTGTCAGCGTGAGCCGCAATATTGCCGGAAATCTCCGGTTGAAGCGTCAAACACCTGGCATTTTCTCATATGAGCGATACAATTACAATACAAAGACCGAAAACGATAATCTCAAGTTGTAGAGCACTTGCATATCTATGGTCCGAAAAGTGAATACCCAGTCACGATCGAGCGCCGCGCGCGCGCTCGATCGTTCGATATCGATCGCGGGTATATTTCCCGGCATTAATCGGTCATATAAACATGGCAATAATAAGCACACCCCCGATTCATATTTTTCGCATACCCGTTTTTATTTACTATTCTCCGGAATAGTAAATTGCCATTTACTATTCTCCAAAATAGTAAATACGAATGGAGAGCTAGCACCTTTCTACTCAATGGATTTCATCGTCATAATGGATACGAGAAAGGAATCAGCAAGACGCAAGCTTGTGAAGGAGTCCGACTTGGACTCCTCCATCAGACTTCTAGATGCGGTGCGCGATTCGCCCACGTGCCGCACGCCACCGGTACCTGCTCCGGCGGCACCAACCACCTTGGATGACGACGACACCAACGCCGCAAGGGAGAAGTACGAAGAGGCCAAGGACATTGTCAACGGCATATATGGTTACTGTCCGAAGGTTCGGTCCTCCCACAAGGACCGAAGTGATTTTGGGCCATAGGCCGCGTTTTTTGGATATCGTTGGTACAGTATATGAGTGCTTTGGGGTCATATTTAGGTGTCCAATAATTATGTAAAAACTTGTATTAGGTGGTATACTCGGTGTAGCTAGTCTATGTGAGTTACGTGATTGAAAAGTGGGTTGAAACCGCTCGAAATTAAATAAAAATGCCAGTGCCTCGAAATTAAATAAAAATGAAGTTCCCATGCCACTTGCGCTCACTACGAGTGGCCTTCCGGTTGCCCATGCTAATGACGTTAACATGACCTATTCGCGCCCTCTACGATGTACACCATCATCGGAATCCATAATACGGCGGTGTGTATATCCCTCACGATGCTATGCACCCACCAAAAAAACAGTTTTGTTGAAATTTACAATTTTGTGTATACATGGAACCTCGCCGCCGCGCACAAGACAAAGACTATTATGTATTGACTATGTTAAGCATTCTAAAAATCACTTTATAGGTCATACGTATATCGGTATATGACGACTGCAATGTCTCGGAGTGTAAAACGGTCACATGCACATGCTACAGGGCATCTAGAACTTCACTTTAACACAAACAAATTAAAACCCTTGGATTATATATGTTGTTTACAGATGTAAGGGTCGATTTGAATGTGTATAATACCCAATACGAAGTTGCCAACATGCAAAATGTGGTAAGCATGATTGGGTATGATGTTTTGATAAACATTTGAGGCTTGGCGGGATAATTCAGCTCGAAATTCGATTGGATAAAAATATTTGAGTGACATGCTATGTTTTTAATACCCTCCAAAGGTTAAAACTCAAACATGATAGGGTGCATGGTACACATGCATTGGATATGGCGAGTATATGGATATATACCGCATATGGCATACGCTCCCACTCAGTTAAGGTCATATAGATGCTAAAACTCGGAGGGTACTCAATAGGGATCACACGAGGATGGTTTTAAAAATCCCCGCAAAACCGGTCCTTGTGGGAGGACCGAACGCGGTTTGGGTTCTCCCACAAGGACCTTCGGGCAGTAGCCATCTACTCCAAGGGTCGACATCGAAAATGGGCGAAAGCCATCCGCCAACATCAGCTTGGGGAGTCCTATTTCGACGACAGCACCGAGGTCACCAAACTGGCTAAGGTGATCGTGGCCCTTAAGTCCGAGATCGCCACGGCTGGTCTGGACACTGGCGTCATCGACTTCGACCACCCCAATCTAGGAGTCCAGCGCCTCGTGAATGAGCTCGTTTACGACACGCTGACCTGTTAAATATTGTCGAGCCCGACACCGTGGCCTACGGCTACCTGCTTGGCACGGACTCCGCGCGCGGCTGACAGAGACGGGCGACGAGCTTTGACCCACCTCGTCAAAGGGTCGTGCGTACCTCCTGCGGTGCGGCATAAGCATCAGGCGGAACATTCCGCTTTGTTGTACCCCGTCCGTGTCGACCCACGGCCTATTCTGGTCATGGAGCAGCGGCTGGTTCGCGAGAACCGGGCTGCTGACTAGACCCCCACGGCTGCTACGCGCAAGGCGCAGCTGTGGGAGAGCCTTGGCCCCGTATTTTACGCGACGGTCAAGGCAAAATACCCACGGCCTCAGGACTTGCATGCGGTGAGCATTGCTGAGCTGTCTGACTTGCGGTGGTGTCTATATATATCAAGGTTGGGTTTGCGCGGTGTCGAAAATTGCAAAAACTTTTCAAAATTCTTTTATTCGATAGATATGTCGACCAAAGCAATCTAAACATATTGCGCACTTCAGGGGCCGAATTGAGCAAGTTATGCAAACGTTGTGGCTGATACCGCTCGGTCACCTCCCATACTTCACCATACTTAAGCACATACTTAAATCGCTCATATCTCGAGATCTAGATTTTGAAAGGTTTTTGCAATTTCCGACTCCGCGCAAAGCCAACCTTGATATGTGTGTCGTGGCTCGTGGGAGCAGTTCGCAGGCGGCACCCCTGGAACCGCAGCTGCGGTGGGGGTGCCTGGCGATGAGAAGGCGGACCGCGACGACATCCTGGAGAAGCTGCTCACGCGGCTTGACAAAATCGGAGCCTTCATCAAGACGCAGCGCATGGTAGGTGCGCCAGCGGTGTTGCCCAAGAGGAACTGCAAGGGCCTCGACGGGTTTCGCGTGGGCGTCGGACATGATCCCCGTGTGGGGTTCGACCCCGCCGGCGCGAAGAGGGCATATTGCCCAAGTGCCCGCGATGCCCCACGGCGGGGGACGGGCACCGGTATCACGCGTGGGCGGATTGCCCGTTCGGCGGGAAGCGGCAGCCCGCAGGCTCCACGGCTGCTTATTGTCAGCCGGTAGCGGAGTGCACGGCGGAGGTGCTGCATACTCTGGCCCTGTGCCAGGTGTCCCAGACGGCCGCGGACAACGGCATGGAGGCATTCGCGGCTGTGGTAGATGGAGCAGCATGGTGCACCTGCGGTGGTGAGAGCGGGGGCGACGGCCGGGGGCGTGGACGTCTCTGCCTGAGGCTTCGCGGTCGAGAAGATGGACGTGCAGGAGGAGCTGCGGCAGCTTCGCAGCCAATGAAATCGGTAAGTAAGGCGGCAACCTTCGGGCAAGCCTCTGTGCTCTGTCCCGCCTGAGCCTGTGCCGTCGTATACAGGCATGCCGACACACTGACCCGCAGCAGCAGGTGATGCCGCGACATGGTGGTGCAAGTGCTGCGGTGGGCGGCGTTCCGGCGGGGTACGCCGCTCATGTTCGCGTTCCGACGGAGGACTCGGGACCTGTGAACCACTTTGGTGAGGCCCACTCGCGAAATTGGTGCACGAAAGTGAAAGTAAGGCTGCCGAATTACCAGTAAGCGGAAATTTGCCTTGGTAATACCGGTAATTTTACCGGTAATACCAGTGCAAGGGTGGCAATTAGTTTCATTTTCGTAACCGGTTTTGAAATCGATTCGATTAGTTTAATTCCATAATCGATTCGATTATCTAATTATTCCCCCCTTAACACTGGTGAAATTCCGAAGTGCATAAGGAATCAGTATGATTAATTATAATTATTTGTTTGAAATTGAAACCTATTTGATCGGTGTATACACTATTAACCTGATTCATCACAATTCCTCTGCTAATCGATTACCACCCTTGTACCAGTGGAAGTATTACCTGGTAATAGATAGTTATTATAGGCTTAAGTATGGGAGTTTGAAAACGTTCTTGGTAATACCGGTAAGTTTACCGGTAATACCAGTGGAAGTATTACCACCCGGATTTTACCCGGCAGCCTTAAGTGAAAGCACACGTCCGTGAATCACCAAACCGGTTTCGCGATTCACCAAAGGGTGCAAATCTCCACCAAAGTGATCCCGGTCGATGCGGATACTCGAGTCGTATATCGTTGGAAAGATCTCGGTGAGGCCCACGCGATTTTGGAAAAATCAAGTATTCGCATCGACCGGAATCAATTTGGATTGGTAAAGATTTGCACCCTTTGGTGAATCGCGAAACCGGTTTGGTGATTCACGGAACGGTGTGCTCTCACTTTCGTACACCACTTTCGTGAGCGGGCCTCACCAAGGTGGCTCACAGGTCCCGATGAATTCCCTGCTCCTGACGGGGTTGACTTCGTGCCGTTGCGGCATCCCGTACCGTCGACTGCTCTCGGCGCGCATTTCTCCGCGGTGTCGTTTGAGAAATCGGACGCATGATTCGCGGAGCTCGGGGAGAAATCTGAGGCTCCGCCAATCGAGACATTGTTTGTGTCAGACTGACTTGTGAATTGAGGAAGAGTTCCCTCCCTCAATTTTCGAGGAATCATTCGCGGGAGCACCTGGTTAT
The DNA here is from genome assembly GCA_001247695.2 of Cymbomonas tetramitiformis. Lineage (NCBI taxonomy): Eukaryota > Viridiplantae > Chlorophyta > Pyramimonadophyceae > Pyramimonadales > Pyramimonadaceae > Cymbomonas > Cymbomonas tetramitiformis. The sequence goes on along the minus strand of LGRX02001043.1, from coordinate 33,036 downwards.
GCTTCGGTGGTCCGCCCTCAGCAGGTGGTGGGCTGCGGTGCTCCGCCCTTCGGCCTTCGGCCAAATTTTATCATGTTGGCATGTTTTCATTGGCTCACTGGTATTCGGCATTGCTGGGGTAACGGCGGGACTCAGCGACGCGATCCGCATGGACAACGGCAACTCCGTCACCGAAGACCCGGTGATGTGTATTGGGGCGACCTGCCTTTACTCGGGGGTGGACTCATTGTCCCCTGAGATTAGGCAGCAGGTACTGCAGCTGTTTGCGACAGCTGGCACCGTGACGGTGGCTGCGGCTGTGGCATCACCTGGTGGTGATTGGATCTCCGAGCATGGTGGTGTGCCCAGCACCTGCGAAGTTCCTTAGCCTTCTGGATGCACACCGGCCAGGTGGTGGTGACCTAGTGTGCGGTTTTTCTTTGACAACACCAACGTCTTCAATCGTCATTTTCAACTTCAATCTGAGCTTCAAATGTGTTTTGCGGTACAAGCATCTTACTGCTATTAACAGCATGCACAACCTGCTTGGCTGCATCTGTGTGTCTTGGCTTAGTCCTTTGATCATAATTGCACAGTAGGATTTTATAGGCCAAGTGCCTTTGACTTGACCTGCTGAGCTCACTAACTGTCTGCTAGTCACCACTCTCCTATACGGAGGTGGTGTGTCGAGATCCGAGTATTTAGGACCCAGGCAACCCTGACAGGCAGGCCCCTGAACCCCTGATTCAAATTCGTCCGGAGGTAGTGACCGTAGCAGTAGTGACAGTAGGAGCACGAGTACAGTACTCAGTGTAGTTCCGACCAACCGACGTGCGAGGTTTTAGATTTCTATTTTCTTGGATTATTATCACTTAACAAGTTATCCGTTTCCGAAACCTGTTCTCAAGGGCATTCCGACTTTTCACTTCCGAGGTATACCGGCTGTGTGCCAGGGGTCAGTGGTACACCTCAGCCATACATTTGGCAGATTGTACTTCTGTATAATGGGGTAGCTCAATGGAAATGGGTACCGAACGCGACCCCAGAGCCATTGACTGTGTATTACGGGAATCGAGAAGGAGCCGAATATTGCTGGCAGAATATTATTGGCGTGCCTTCTGGAGCGCTACGCCGCTGGGAGCGTAAGAGGGGTGGTGGCTGGTTTCTGGAAGACGCCACTCGGGCGAAAGAGCCCGTAGCGCCATTATCGTTGCCGATCAGTAATACTCGCTGGAAGTATTCGACTGAGACTGACGAGTATCGCGGAATTTCATACACTGGTCCGAAGAAATCGACGCCTACGAACAGTGACGATTCGGGTGCAGGTGCTGTGGCCTGGAGTAAGGAGAAGCTGCCGGATTCTGATGACGACCCCTACATTCTGGGAAAACCAGAAGACGCGTCTTCTGAACGTCTTCTGAACGTCTTCTGAACGTCTTCTGAGACGTCTTCTGGGTCCAGAAGACACCCAGAAGACGTCCAGAAGACGTCTTCGGCGCGACTTCTAATGTCTACCATCTTCTGGTTTCCAGAAGACGTGCAGAAGATCTTCCGGGAAGACATCCAGAAGTTATCTTCTGGACGTCTTCTGCATGTCTTCTGAATCCCGGAAGACGTCTTCTTGATATCTTTTAGGAGTCTTCTGTACATCTTCCCGGAAGATCTTCTGAACGTCTTCCAGAACTCAGAAGATGGTAGACATTAGAAGACGCGTAGAAGACGTCTTCTAGATGTCTTCTGGATATCTTCTGGAACCCAGCAGACGTCTAGAAGACATCTTCCGGAATTCAGAAGATGTACAGAAGTCATGCAGAAGACGTTCAGAAGATATCTTCGGGACGTCTTCCCGGAAGATCTTCTGGACGTCTTATTAAACTCAGAAGATGGTAGACATTAGAAGACGTCCAGAAGATGTCTTCTGGACATCTTCTGTACATCTTCTGGGTTTCAGAAGACGTCCAGAAGACGTCTTCCGGAATCCAGAAGACGTACAGAAGACGTCCAGAAGACATCTTCTGGACGTCTTCTGTAACTCTACCAAAAGTCAATATACGTATGCGTTCAGGTTACACGCATGCAGTTCGCTGGCAGGATGATACAAATGGAACAAAGAATTCGGGTTTTTTTACAAAGCTATTTATTTACATATTTACAGTTTCAATCTTCATGGCTACTGCCCGGCGGTCCTTGTGGGAGGACCCAAATCGCGTTCGGTCCTCCCACAAGGACCGGCTTTGCGGGGATTTTTTTAACCATCCTTTTGTGGTACCTATTGACTATCCTCCGAGTTTTAGCATCTATAGGACCTAAACTAAGTGGGAACATATACCATATACAATATATGTTCATATACTCACGATATCCAATGCATTTGTAGCATGCACCCTATCATTTTTGAGTTTCAACCTTTGGAGGGCATTCAAAAACATGGCATGTCACTCAAATATTTTTATCCAATTGAATTTCGAGCTGAATCATCCCGTCAGGCAGTAAAATTTTATCCTAACACTATACCCAATCATGCTTACCACATTTTGCATGTTGGCAACTTCATATTACACTGGCAGATATGCAACTTTTGGGTTTGGGTCCGAAACCCTGATTATAAGGTCGATTTTATCATTGTATTTCTAGCCAAGTGTAAAGTTCTAGATGCCTGACAACATATGCATTTAATCGTTTTACGCCCTGTCACGTTGCAGTCATCATATATACCTATCAAATGATTTTTTGAATGCTTAACATCATCGATACATATTAATGTCTGCCTTGTGCGCGGCAATGAGGTTCCATCTATATACAAAATCTTGATGGCAAATTTCACCCAAGTCAGTTTTTTTGTGGGTGCATGACATTGCGAGGGATATATCCCGCAGTATTATGGATTCCGAAGATGTTGTACATTGTAGAGGGCACGAATAGGTCATGTTACAGTATATTTCATGTGCAGTGGGCGCCAGGAAGGCCACTTAGTGAGCGTAGGTAGCTTGGAATAATCCGGTCCTTGTGGGAGGACCGGTCTTTTTATTTAATTTCGAGCGGTTTCACCCCCACTTTTCAATGACGTAAATCACATAGCTACACCGAGTATACCACCCAACATAAGTTTTTAGATAATTATCGGACACCTAAATATGACCCTAAAGCACTCATTTACCGACTATATCGAAAAAACGCGGCCTATGGTCCAAATTCACTTCGGTCCTTGTGGGAGGACCGGACCTTCGGGCAGTAGCCATTCAGAACCGTCGTCACTGTTACTAGCACTAGAAAGGAATTCCTTCATCGGAGACCCCGCTACGGAGCTGGTGGTGTCGTATGCCCGATGCAAGTTTTCCTTGAAGATGGGGCGGAGGTGGCTGATGGGAACCACCAGGCCCCACTTTGACTTGTCCCCGAAGGGGTACGTCTTCTCCTCCATCGCAGCGAGAAGTTGGGACCCGAGGCCACCCGGCCGCCCGGCCATCTTGTCGTTCGCCTTGAGGCCCTTGCCGTACAGTACAACTTCTCCAACCCGACAAAGGCCATTTGCATGCCACTTTGCCAGGCGGAGAAGAGCAACGGGGCGTTATCAAAGCCAACGTCGTCCTTGTCGACGGCCAAAGAGAGCACCTGGGTGCAGTCACACAAAAGTTTACGATCAGCTGCAAATGTCACTTACGTAATTAAAGAAACTAAATACATATCCAGAAGACGTGCGGAAGATACCCAGAAGATATATGTGATATCTTCTGGATATCGTTTATTCAAAGGGTTGTGCTTGCAGAACCATACCTTGATGCCAACATAGTCGCCATCCAAGTGAAGGGCGGTGACCGACTTCTTTTTCGCTGCACCCGACTTCAAGCCATGGGCGGCCACATCCTTTGAATGGGGTGGGTGCGTTATCACCCCCCCGAGAAGGGGCATGTCCCCGGTCCATGTCGCGGACTTCCCCTTCTCGTGGTAGAACCCCGTGGGGAGTATCTCCGGATCGTTCACCAGAGACTCGACCACGCAGTACAATACCACGTGGCTACCCACCTCAAACCCCTCTTCAGCATCCTCCGCCACCGCCTTCTTCTTCCCCTTCGGGTCCTCCGCCACCGCCTTCCCCTTCGGGTCCACCGATGCCGCCTTCCCCTTCGCCTTGTTGTCCTCCGCCACCGCCTCCGCCACCTTCCTAACCTTAGAGCTGCCCGCCTTTTTTTCCAGCTCCTCGATCTGCGTCTTTGACTCCAACTCGGCCTGCAAGCATGCCGCCACTGAAACAGGCATATGTTAGTATGTTATATTAGAAGACACTCAGAAGACACTCAGAAGACACAGTCAGTCATACTTGCCTATTAGCTAAGCCCTATTAACTAAGGAAGACGTGCAGAATACCCTCAAAACGTCTCTGAGGTGTCCTGGTGACGTCTTCTTGGTGAGACAACAAAACAGGTGAAACAGAAATTAATTAAGCAAATTAACGTACCCATCTCATCCTTCGCCTCACCGTCCAAGGCGTCCAAGGCCTTGGCGGGCAGCTCGTGCAGCACCAACCCGTCGATGCTGAGCAACGCTGCCTTTTTTTGCTCGTGCGTTGGGTACTTGGTTCGGGCGTCGGTCTCAATGACCAACGCCTGAATGGCGTCCGTGTGCTTGCGGTAGTATGGGTGGGCGGTCCGGGAGGCGTGCCAAACCCACTTTCCCTTTTCCGTGCCCCTCCCCGACACACAGGTATACACCCCATACCTCCAAAAAATTCTAAAATCGCAAATCATGTTCCTGAGGCGCCTGCTCACATCACTAACATCGTAGTCGTCGCTGCAGGCCAGGACTTCCTCCCGGAAGGCCGTAGCCGCAAACGCTTGGTCCGTTACGTTAAGAAGCGGGTCCAGCCGCCCGTCGCAAATCCGCTCCACCATGATGCGGGTGAAGTCCGCTTGGAAGTGGAGCCCGCCCGTCTTGGACAACTTCTTCTTGGACTCCCCCCGCTGGTTTCCTTCACCGCCTCCGCTCCCCTCCTCCCCATCCCTTGCTACGAGCCACTTGATGAAGTTTTCCTCGCTGGCGTTGCCTCCCACCGCCGCGACGAACGACTCAAACTTCTCCCGGAGGTCACCCTCCTTCACCCCGCTGGCATTCTTTCGTTTCAAGGAATTAGACATTTTGTTTTCTGAGTTCTTTAAAAAGTCAAACTGTGCTGGAAGTACGTAAACGGGTACTTTTTAGCGCCGCAAAGATGCCTGGAAGACGGGCAGAAGGTCTTTCGCGTGTCTCTGACGCATCCCGTTCCGTACCCCGGTGATCGTACCGGTATCGAAACGACACCAACGTTCAAACAGTGCCGTCGATCAGCGAGCCCCTTTACCTATCGCGTCGGATCGGTCGAGTGAACTCTAGATGGTTTTTTACGGGAACATCGAGGACTCTCAACAGTTTCGTACCGAGTTCGTACAGTACCGTTCGAAAAATCCAAGATAGCAGTCTGGAGCTGTCGTAGCCGAGTGGTGGGGATGACCTGTTGCCCGGTCTTCGGGCCGTGAGGCGGCGGTTCAAACTCGCCGTGGGGCTGATGCGACATGAGCCGAACGACGTGTAGTGATCGGGCGCCAATAGGAGCTAATGACGCTGGCGTCTTTAATTAATTAAGGCCCTTCAGACGCCATACCCTTTTTCGATTTGCAGTCTGGAGTTTCTATGGGGCCCAGATTTTTCCTGCCTTTGATCCACAGGTGGGAAATCGTTTTTCGCGATCACCGTGACACTGACCCCGTCGAATTTCGTGCTTATAAGTTTTTTGACACCCCTTCCTCATCAGGTATCTTTCGTCCCGTCCGATTAAGACGGGGTGGGGTTATCTGGACCTCAGATTGCACTGTCCGCTGCGCGCGTGATCGACTCTTCGACCGTTGCTAGGAGCGATGGTGCTCTAAAACAAGCGCAGTTTCTTCTACTAAATTAGGCGGCCGTTTTAACTTAGTAACTTGGTACGTTTGACCCTCTCCCGAACAAACCACTTGTTTTTTTTGCAATTCTACCTTCACAGTACGGTTTTGCCCATTATTGCGCACCTTACATGTTTTTTTGTTTTTTCGCGATTTTTTATAGTTTTTTTTTCAAAAAATACAAAAACACCCAAAAAACATTCGGAAGATACCCCAGATATCTTCTGTGCATCTTGTTACCCTCCAGAGATGTCTTTGAGGAAGACATGTCTTCTGGAAATCTGCAACTTGTAGAAGTTCCACCGAACGTCTTAACACCCCTCTCGCTAGGTAGACATTAGAAGACGCGTAGAAGATCGTCAAAAAAATGAGGAAGACGCCCCTAAGAGGGGTGTTAAGACGTTCGGGGAACTTCTACAAGTTGCAGATTTCCAGAAGACATGTCTTCCTCAAAGACATCTCTAAGACAACCGGAAGATGTACAGAAGATATCTGGGGTATCTTCCGCAAGCACAGTCAAGAAGACGTCCGGAAGATGTCAAAAAAATGTCTTCCGCGTGTCTTCTGCGTGTCTTCCGCGTGTCTTCCGCGTGTCTTCCGCACCTCTTCTGGGTTCAGGAAGACATATATTCCCCGAAGGTGTCTGGAAGATGTACAGAAGGTATCTGGGGTATCTTCCGCAAGCACAGTCCAGAAGACGTCCGGAAGATGTCGGGAGATGTCTTCCGCGTGTCTTCTGAGTGACTTCTGAACGTCTTATGAGTGTTTGTCTTCAGGATGCCCTCCGCACTACCTTGGCCAAGTGTCCTTTGTATAGGAGATAGAATGGCAAGTAAACGTGCCGCGCATCTCCAAAAGGGGGAAGCGCCCCCAAAGACCAAAATGTCGTCCTTCAAACGAGCGATGCTCACTAAACCCCCCCCCGAATCCGCGGCGGAGGTCTTCCGTCAATCCAAGCCGGAGGTCTTGAAGGGGAAGATGGCAGCGGTGCACGATTGGTTGTCTACGGTGTCGCCATCCCGCGAGCTGGATCATGAGATGACGGCATGGCTCGGGGAATCCGTCTACATTCATGAGCATTCCCCTGCAACAAGGTGCTTGCTTGTCTCCATAACCCACATGCATCTATCATGCACATTTATGCAGTTTGGAATGCATACAACCGAAGATGTGTGGAGCATCTTCTGCGCAACTGCCAGACGTCTTCCGAGTGTCTTCTATGAATTCACCATCACAATGTTTTCGCAGGGCTGAAGATCATGAGGACGCGGTTCGTATTTGCGTGCCGCGTCAAAGCAACCGGCCACCTTTCGGCTTAGCCGAGCCCACTAATGTGCTTTTCTCGGTTCAAGAGTTTTTTGGCTATGTGCAAGCAATTTCAGACTTGCATGAACCGGGCTTTAAGGAGCATACGTGGGAGGACATTTTCTCCGATCCATTGGACTTGGCCGATGATCCGGGCACGGTGCACTTTCGACAACATAAGTGGCTGCTTGAGCCTCCCATTGGCGTCAACCTCCAAGGAATGGTGTTGAAGATACGGGATGCAATCGCATCGGGCGAACCATATGATCGTCCTCCGGAGCTTGTGAGTGATGGGGATAGGCGGATGAATCCGCAAAGGCTTACACCTTCACCTCCGGCCCCAATGGATGAAGTTGTGGACATGACCTAAGACCTATACCGAAGTCCATGAGCCCGAGGACCCTCCCCCGGAGAGACCAACACGAAGGTGCGAACCGGTTGGCACGGCATGCCCGTATCTCCATGAAAGATGTATGCCTGCACGCTCCGTCGGAAGTCGTTCCGAAGACGTCCCGAGCGTCTTCCGCGCATCTTCCGGGCTCATTCCGGTCAAGCTTATTCCCGGCGGATGCGTGTGACATGCTTGCGCAGGCGGATGAAAGGCCCCGTAGCACACCGCAACATGCCTCCCACGCCCGTCGAGTTGGCGGGTGAGACGCAAGAAGATGACGGGGCCGCCGTTGGTATCACGTCCAACCGTGACCCCCTCCCCCCGGAGAGGCCAACACGAAGGTGCGAACCGGTTGGCACGGCATGCCCGTATCTCCATGAAAGATGTATGCCTGCACGCTCCCTCGGAAGTCGTTCCGAAGACGTCCCGAGCGTCTTCCGCGCATCTTCCGGGCTCATTCCGGTCAAGCTTATTCCCGGCGGATGCGTATGACATGCTTGCGCAGGCGGATGAAAGGCCCCGTAGCACACCGCAACATGCCTCCCACGCCCGCGTCGAGTTGGCGGGTGAGACGCAAGAAGATGACGGGGCCGCCGTTGGTATCACGTCCAACCGCGGGCCCGGGATGGTGGTGTGTGATTGTGGCGCGTGTCACTCATCCATGCGCTTCGTCACCATGAGGACACGGTCTCGACATAGGACTATGTTCAAACAGATTGTATGCCTTCCGACGCTTCCGGAAGAGGCTGTGGACGACGATGAGCAACATCCCGATGGCGAGGAGTCGGATCAGGTGTGCAACTCCGGGTAGAAAGACTATCATTCTCAGGTAACCCTCGCGGAAGGTATCCGGAAGACGTGCAGAAGGTCTTCTGGGTATCATCCGCATGTCTTCATGAGAATGAAGGTACATATCAAAATCGGTTACTCCTGATAGGTAATGCAGTTGTTCTTCACAATTGGCACGTATGTATCTCTTGCACTATAACAACTAATTTCCTAAGTATACCTAAATATTCCTAAGAATCTCCTAAAAATCTCCTAAGAATCTCCTAAACATGTCATATGAACACATACTTAAGTATAAACTCGTACTGTATGTTAACATTGGGTTCTCCTAAAGTTGGGTAATTAGTGATTGGACGAGAGTATATATAAACTTGGTATAATTCAAAAGTTAGGAACATGACACAATATAAACCGATGTCACATTTAAATACGCAGCTTTGTTATTGGTCCAATGTTTAGGAAACCCTAGGCATCGTGCTTTGCTATTGGCTAGATGTTTAGGAAAACCTAATATGCTGCTATTTTATTGGCCCGATGTTTAGGAAACCCCAGGTATTGTGCTTTGCTATTGGCTAGAAGTTCATGAAAACCTAATATGGCGCTATTTTATTGGTTCAATGTTTAGGAAACCGTAGACACTGTGCTTTGCTATTGGCTAGATGTGTAGGGAAACCTAATATGCAGCTATGTTATTGGCCCAATGTTTAGGAAACCCTAGGCACTGTGCTTTGCTATTGGCTAGATGTTTAGGGAAACCTAACGTGCTGCTATTTTATTGGTCCAATGTTTAGGAAACCCTAGATATTGTGCTTTGCTATTGGCTAGATGTGTAGGGAAACCTAATATGCAGCTATTTTATTGGTCCAATGTTGGGGAAACCCTAGGCGCAGTGTATTACAATTGGCTAGATGTTTAGGGAAGCCCTTGGTCGATAAATACAGTATGAGAAAGTCATACACAGGTCCACGCCGCATACAAGTATGACGCTATTGTTCAGCAGTTCAGCCATGGTTCAGCCAATCAATGCTCTCTAGCTGGGTCAGGCGATGCTGGAAGCCGATGCACGACACGCGTGCCGCGCTTGGTAAAGTGAATCGGGTGGTCTCATTAGTAACAGCCCGTGCGTACTTGATGAAATAGGTGCATGACGTGGCAGTGTGTACTGCCAGGGAGATCTTGAAACATGGCCTTGGTGAGGATGGCGGCACATGGTACGATGAGCTCTACACAATCCTCCTTGTCCACCACTGTTACCCCTTGCTTTGTACGGTACTCGTCCTGGATCTCTCTGTACGCAACGACCCGTGCCAGGCGACACACCACCTGCTGTGTTGCAGAGTTTGTCACAAGGTATTACGCGAGGATTTGTGCGTAAGGGTAGCCTGGTGGTAGACCTAGCTCGCCGAAACCACTGACGGTACCAGTGAGGGAGACGTGGTAAGAGATTCGCTTCGTGGCTCGCATGTACTGGGAAGAATGCACCACCTCTGTGTTGAGGGACATCCTGAGGTACACCGTGATGTCACATTCCCCAGGCGATGCCTGCGCACAACTTGCCAACAGGCGATCAAGTTGCAGCCGCAGGTTGCATGGGAGAGTAGTGGACAATAGTTTCCTCCCTGTGCCCAAAAAATAACAGGGCGCCTCGACCAATTTCGCCGCTGGATCCGTGGCAGCTCTGACGGTGGGTTTGGGAAACAACTTCTCCGCCAAGACATCCATGCTGCGCATATTTGGGTTTCTGAAGCGGTAGTCCTGTAGGGCATCTTCGTCACAAATAGCGTTCACGATAGCCTCCACTGGCTTTTGTTTCACGTGGGTATCCTTAACCACTCCCTTCAGACGCTGAATGGCACGCTCCACCCACAACTCCATGGCTGCACCGACCTCGCCCAAATAGTGTTCTTGCCGAAACAGATACACCACTGCCAGCCTCATGTTGTATGTGAGCAGTTTCAATATACCTGTGTTTTCCATGATGTTTGCATGCGCTCGGAGGTGATCGCGTGCTGCCGCTCTAGCTCCTTCCACCTCGGCAGTACTCCACCCCGCGTGAGTTCCCGAAGCTCGCACATAGTGAAGCACAGCTCTGCGCAGCTGCTGCCAAGCGTCCTCCATCACCATATTCCACTTGGCGAGTTGATCACCAATCACCAGAGGGCTGTAGTAGATGATCCAGTTCAGGACGTCCTCCATTGTGTACATGCCTGTCACACAACCAACCATCCAACTGGGCGATGTAGCATGTCCCATTATACACACTACAGGTCTCCGAGGCGTGGCACTCATGGCAACGTCAACTAATGCAGGTTTGCGATGTGCGTAGCGCACATCCCTGACAAGCCTACTTAACTCACCGAAATATTGCACAATGTCGTTGTACTTGCGGATGACGTCGTGTGGAGGCTTCACGAGCTTCGCCCGGGCTTGCATTTCGTCGAGAATCGTCTTGGGCAAACTGAAGGTCGCGTCGGGTACCCCTGGCACTTTGCCCAATAATAGCTTCCAGAATCTCTTCGCCAGCCCGTATAACACGCAGTGCCCGAAGGGGACTGCGTATTGAAACATGGGATCGAAGTACGGGATCAACTCGAGCGCACCGCGCCCATGCCGTCCAGTCATTTTCGGGGATTCCCCTCCTTCGGTTCTAGATACCAACCCAGCATGCCCGTCTTTAGAAAGCATGAGGAGCTCTTCGTCCGCATACACCTCGGATTTCCCCTGCACGGTTGTCATTGTTAGCTTCACCGGCTTGGCATACCCCTTGAAATACATTCCCTTCCCGCCGGGACCGCTCGTCCCTTCGAACAGACTGTAGGCATCAGCCCGGTAGCTACCGACTCCCATAAACCGCCCCATTGTGATCCGCATCACCGAATCCGCGTGCACCATTCCCAAGAATACTTTAAGTTTGTAAGTTCTCTCCAGGAAACTGTCGTACACCTCAAACCCGTGCATTAGGCGTAGCAACTCGGCTTCAAATAGTGCCCATATCACCAGGGGATTCTTCTCCTTTTGCCGGGGGCCGCGTGTAAGCCACAGCACCCGATGCCACATATCACGTTGACGAAACTGCAACCATCCATTGCGACACCCATCCCACATTGCGTTCATCCACCGTACGCCATTGGTATTCATTTACAAAACAGCATTCGCATCACAGCAGGCCCTTCATTCCCAAAGCGTACCAAGATGTGCAGATCCTCGCACTTTATCACGCCAGCACCCATGGAATATGACCTGGTCACAAAGAAAGCAGTTGTTATACTATATACAGAAAAAAGAAAAAAACACATCCATTCAGGTCGCAGCATCCGTGCTGCCACAAATACAACGAAAGCTGGGAAATCGAGGGTGATGGCGTCGCCATCGCACCCGATGTCCGAGTTCCACAGTTGGGCATCATCCGCGCCGGGAGAGAGGATCATCGAGCGGTGCTCCGCGTATTCCACACCAGGATCACCCCCTCTGGAGGCGGCTCTACAGGTGTACTCGCTGACGGCGAAAGCAAGGCACCTCCGACGGCCTGATCAATACGTTCGGCCAGCGCTGCCGTCCAGAAGTCAAGTCCTGTTCGAGCATCCCGCCGGGCCCGTTGCTTGCAAAACTCCGGGTTACGCATCCAACGTTTTATAGTACGCTGCGGCGCGAAGTAATAAAACCAATCCCGTGGACGGAGCTCATCTCGACCATCGCTGGTACGTATGACCTCGAACCGTTTCTCCTTACACGTGCGCACCGGCGCACCGTCGGAGTTGGTTTCCAGTATTGTGTCACAGGTCTGGTTCTTGTCCCATGAGCTTCGGTCGTCGCCAGGGGGGTAATGTCGGCACCAATTCACGCATACATGCACGGCGTGGTCCATGTGTGACCCGGTCTTCAGAAACTTCCTCATTCTATATAGACTTGACGGAAGATTGCACTTTCCAGGCCCCCCCATGAGCATGATCACAACCTGCCCACATTATCCTTTCCTCTACCCAATCCCTAATGAACAGCACTTCTGGCTTTGTCCTGCAAAGCCAGTGCTTCTTCATCCACTCCAAAAGAATATAAAATAAGAGATGGTGGCCTTGGTCTCCTGTGTAATGTACTTTGTCATTTGCAACAGGAGATGGTGGACATGTGAGGGTAGGAAGTGAGGGTGAATTCCACCGGCCATGCCATGATTGCTGCGCCTGTATTAATCAGAGCGACAGTATTCATCAGGACGTAATCAGACAATTTACTATTGTCCAAGTGGAGACAGCGGTACAATTTACTAATAAAATGTCTAGAGTGATGTACGTATGCTATCGCAAGGCGTGTGTAAAAATTGCTACTGAATGCCGCTAATGAAATCCCGCGCAGAAGCACCCACCTGCGACACCGTCGAATATTAACAAACTGGCCAATACGCATTTTCCCTATAAACAATACACGCATGTCGAACACCTAGAGGTAACCCACCTGCCCTTCAGGGACTCGCATGGCCACCCCAAGCAACGCTGCGCCACGCGACGCGGACTGCACGCCTCCCACAGGTCCATCCTGCGAGCAATCGCCAACGTAAACACATGCATGCCTATGAACCTAATCAAGGAAAACACCACTGCTGACTAAATAGCAAGCTAACAGCCGGTAGGGCTACGAGTGTAATCTGTTCCAAACCTGCAAGGTCCTTTGCCTCTTCGAGGAAGGACCGCTATCTCCCGTTTTCTCCATTGCAGCTTGCTGTTTTTGTTTTTACTCTCTTGCGAGAGTCAACCGCTCGTTTTTCAAATTGTAAAGAACTTCAAGACAAACACGACTTGGTTTGGCGCAACAGGCGGGATATCTCGCCTTGCATATCATCATCGTGCGCAATCGATCGCAAGCGCCATCGACTCGTCGTGATGACGGCCATGGCCATGCATGCGATTTCGCTATCTTATTATCTTAGTTTATATTCATGCACTCATCACCTGCTTGCCATGGAATTTCTATCATTTATACCGCGACTGTATGCCTTCCCCCATGTTCTCGCAATTTATACACGTCGATTAGCCTTTCTTTAAATTTATACAAGCGTTTAGGCTCTCGATCTCAGATTCTCGCCTGTCTCCGCGGCTTTTAGGGGCTTTTAGGGGCTTTTAGGGGCTTTTAGGGGCGTGTTTAGGACACCAAATCCCAATTACCCAGCTTTAGGAGGCATTTTGACACTTTAGGACCATTCTCGATTTTTTAGTAAAACTTAGTGAATTTTAGTTAGAATCCTTGTTCAAGTGTTGCCCATTGAAAGTGATTGTGGTTGACAGGAAGATGCCGATTCCGGTTCCCTTGACGATGCCGATGCCGATGGAAACTTGCCGGACCCGGAAGCCGTTCAAGAAGAGCTCGACGAATTACTCGACCATGCATGTCGACCCGGAACTTGCTAGAAAGGTGACGGAAGAAATCGAAGGAAAATTAAAGTCGTTGGAGAACTTGGCTGATATGGAGGTAACGTTCGCTGTTTGAATATTTTGCTCAGAATTGAAAATTGCATATAGTGTGATGTCTTTTGTACCCGGAACACGCCCGGAAGTTACATAGGACGTCTTCCGTGCGTCTTCCTGACGCCTTCCGTTTTATCCTTCGATGACAGACCGCAGCGACGAGCTCCGAGGATACCCTACTCGACTTATTGGAGTGGAATCTGGATGGCAATATGACTCAAGAATCCTTTGGGCAACTGCTGCACATTTTGAAAACTAATCACCCGGACGTGTTTTCTAATTTGCCCGACTCCTTCAAACAAAGCATTGCTCGGTTTAAGGTCATGGATATCCCACTCCTAGTGGTGGACCTTTGCCCGCATGGGTGCGTGATGTTCGAAAAACAATTCGCGGACTTTGACTTCTGTCCAAGGTGCGGGGCATGCCGTTGGGAGGGAGGTAAGGATCGGTGCGGTGCGGGGAATGCCGAGGGTGCGGACGACACCCGGAATGCCGAAGCCACCCCGAGTGCAAAGCGGGGGGAGGCGAACTGCCAATTCTATCATTAGCATTTTAAGGATTTACTTCAAGCAATTTACAGCCATCCCGACGTTGCTGGGCTCATGCGATCGCACGCCACGCGGGAAAAGTCTGAGGAAGACATTCTGGAAGACATTCCCGGTGAGTAACACATTGATAGAGCATATCCTGAATTGCCCCGAAGAGGTACAGAAGATGCGCGGAATGTCTTCCGCACATCTTCCGCATAACTTCCCGATTCCTACTACTTGAATGAATTTAAGTTGTATTTATGTATCTTGCAGATGGATCTGAGTGGAAGGCGAAGCAAGCTGCATATCCTGACTTCTTTAAGGACCCTCGCAACGTCATCCTCATGCTTTGCGCCGATGGAGCCACCGTTTGGAAGGACAAGTCGGGGGTTTTCCCTATCTACTTTCAAGTGTTGAACTTGCCACCGGAAATCCGCAAGAGGTTTGTGAACCTTGAGTTGTGGGGAATGATGGCGGGGAAGCCGAAGAACACCACCATCCTCTACGAGAAGTTGGTAGACGAGCTTTTGGAACTTTGGGAAGTTGGGTTTCCATGTTGGGACTCCTTCACGGACCACGACGTGTTCCAATGCCGGGCGATGCTTCTTGCCGCCGTGTTTGACTATGTAGGGCTCGTCGATGCTATGAACATTATGGGCGTGGGCAGCTTCTGTGCGTGTGCAAAATGTTTGATCCGGGGAAAGGGGAAATGCCCGCATCTAAATAAGATGTTGTACAAGTTTTGCGAGCAAGATCCGCCAGGTCCGTTTTCCCCAAAGACATGCCGAATGTATTCACAACATCTTCCGGGCGTCATCTGAGCGTCTTCCTGTTATTGTACGCAGGGCCCGCCGTACCAAAGACCGACGAGTTCATTCGACGCGCGGGCCAACGACACGTCTTGCTTAGCACGTGTAAGAATGCGGCCAATCTTCAGGAAGTGTTGGAGGATGAAATCGGCGAAACCGGTGTGAAGTTCCCATCGGCACTATCTCGTTTGCCGTATTTCGATCTTTCCAAGAATGTCATCCTTGACGGCATGCATCAACTCCGAAACCTTGGGCTATATGTCCATGAGGCACTCATGGGGTTCGACTTTACGCCGGGTGTAAGAGAGCACGCTCGCGCGAACGATATGCATCCCACGTGGTGGAAGACGACAAGGGACGACAAAGGTGATGCAGTCAAAACCCGACCACTAGCTAGGAAGGCGCCCGGAAGATGCCCCAAGTATCCTCTACGTGTCTTCCAGATGTCTTCCTGTTACCACTAACTTTCGCGCCCGGGAAAATGACAGGTGTGGAACGATATTCAATGGCAATTGGTCCGTTTCAAATCCCGATGCGGGCAAAAGGGTCGAAATCTTTGAGGTCGCTAGAGACCGCCTTGAAGTTCATGACGGAGCTCTCGTTGGGAAGGTCATGGGGGCAAGGCCATAAGAAGATGTTGCGTCCGAACGGCACGAACACCGGACCGAAGACGCTCAAGTGTCACGAGGCGTTGAAAATGCTACAAGCGGGCATCATGAGCGTGCTAGCGTCTTGGGATAGAGACGAGGGCTACTCGAAAAACATGCTTGAAGACTTGATCGGGCAGTTGACGGTCATAACGAGAGAGCTCACTTCGGAGCTTGTAGACTGTAAGGTACGGAAGACATCTGGAAGACATCCCGAATACGTTCCGAGTACATTCCACACGTCTTCCCTAATTGCCTTTTATTTGGTGATTTTGCAGGATGTTCCTAAGCTTCAAAATCTGGTGGATGAGTTCTTCAAGTCACTCGAGCGCGATGGCTCACCTGACTGGCTGGTCATCAACACGCATTTGCTTTCCCACTTCCCCGACCAACTCCTCATGTATGGTCCAATACGGGGGACATGGATGTACGTGTTCGAATCATTCAACGGGAAGATTCGAAGGTGGGTGAAGAACAATGCATATCCGGTTCAGAGTGTTATGCAAGGCTTCGGGCGGTACCGGATGGTACATGTGGTGCGAGGGTTAATCTTGGTACTTCGTCGCCGACGGGAGGCAACCACCAATCCCACCCGGCCACCCGTGCTCCCGTTCTTGGCCACCGCACCGTTGAGGGCGCCGAACACCGTGGTTTTGGGAACACAAGGCAAGCGCCATGTACTCTCCCGCGCTGAAACGAAAGCGCTGGAGCTGTGGATGCATGGCAACGTGCCCCAATACCGCAAGTTGAAGGCAAAATTCGACGCCTACGTCACCTACTGCAAGAGGTAAGTAAGAAATGAAACCCATAAGATGCCTGGAAGACGTTTCATATATCTTCCAGGCATCTTCCGCACGTCTTCGGTAAATACATGTCCTGACACTGTGCACGTATACATTCGCAGGGAAAACCATTATGTTCGGAGAAGTCACGGCGCACGAGCCGGAGCGTCTCGCCTGATGGATGTGCCGCTGCATATATATGCACGGTAGCGACCCCAAGGTCTGGCTGGGGAGACCATTCACGGAGAATGAAGCGGCACTCGTCGAAGGGCCTCCTCACGTGTGTCAATCTTTCGGCTCGGTCGTGGTTCGAGGAGTTTGCTATCGCACGGCAGCTCAGGACAAGACGAAGAAAACTTGTCAACGTTACTTCCGAGCCTTTTTCTCTGGAGAAAACATCAAAGGCGAGGAAATCGAGACTGACCGGTGCGTCCGTGCATTACGTTTTGGTGAAAGTGCGCAGAATATGTACCGAATGTCTTCTGTGTGTCTTCTCGACGTCTTCGGGGATTCTTACTATAGAGTATAATTGTGGCTCCAACTCGCAGGTACGCCATGGTAGATAGCATCTACAAGGTCGACTTGGCCGCGAAAGAGTACATTCTTGTGAAGGGAAAGTGGTTCCCTGAATTCAACCAAGCGACGACAAAACGGTTTGCCAAGCTAAACTCGAAGTACGGGCCGGACAATACCGCAAAGGTGGTGTACACATACGACCCGGATGATCCCGAGACACCTTGGGACACTACTGATCCATTCATCCTGGCGGCTCAAATTGAGCACCAAGTTGTAATCAAGAAACATCCTGTGATGAAGACGGCGGTGGTATTTGATTTAAAGGCTGACTTTTTCGAGTGCATCGACGATGATGGTTCACGACCGAAAGGTGCAAGACGCAAGAGGCGATCATGATAATACGCCGGGCATCGTACTTAGTGGTTTGTATGTTGAATAGATGCAATCGTACATGTATGTGTAGATAGACCTATCAATTAACTTAGCCGTATATTATGTATCATAGCAACAGAGCATGATGACAACCCTGAAGTTGTTAGGAAGATACCTGGAATGTCTTCCGCATGTCTTCCGTGCGCCTTCTGAATGTCTTCTGTGATTACGCGACTAGTGTACGTGTGGTATGAAGTAGCTATGTGGCCAAATTGCATAATCATCACATATGTGTCGATAACACATGTCAGAATGTATTCTGACCCAGAAGACATTCGGAACATCTTCCGGTTATCTTCCGGGAAGACTGCCCTTTGCATGTCTTCCGGGAAGATGTCTTCCGAAATCCGGAAGACATTCCGCACATCTTCGGCACGTCTTCCCCGAAGAGTGTCTTCTGGTTTCCAGAAGACGTTCCCGTCAGAAGACGTCTTCTGGAAACCAGAAGACATCATTTCTACGAAGACGTCTATAAGACGTTCAGAAGACGTCTTCTAGACGTCTTCTGATTTTCCCAGAATGTAGGGGACGATGCCACGGGTACTACTGACATCAAGAATGCCACTGACACTGCCAGTCCGAAATGAGAGTATGACACGCCTGTCGATTATGACTCTGAGGATGACGTCAGCGAGTTCGATGACCTGGTAGCTGACGATCCGGAGGAACATGCTGAAGCTCGGAGGCTGAAGAGACATGGATTACAGTTGATCCTGGATCATAAGGGTGAACTTATCTGGGTGCCAAAGGGCACATCTCCGTCATCACCTGTTCAGCAGGAGGATCAGCCTATCCCCGAGCAGAAGTCTGGTGCTGTCTCTGGTTGTGCTCGAGCTCGAGGTGCGGAGACCAAATCTAAGCTGAACGAAGGGTCAACCTGGCAAGTCTGGAAACGTCGACAGTGATGACGAAGCTGAGTTGGCTCCTCGGAGGAAAAGAGTCAGAGGCAACTAGATAAGCTAGAGGGAAATTAATGTGCTGATTCCCTGATTAGGATTTGTATAGGTGGCAGAATATGATTAATGCTAGCCGAAACATGACAGATCCATCAGATATGTGGGAGGCGCGCCCTGAAAGTATATGACATGAATTGTAACCCGGTGGAGGCTGTTCTAGCTTGAAGCAATTATTTGGAAGAGCTTTGTCTCACCCTGTTAAAATACTGGTATTTTTTCCTGACATAAAGATATTGCAATTGTCCGATTGTAGCCTTGTTCAGGCTGTATACCCTATTCGGTAGTAGACTATCGTGGTCATCATGGTGTCATCGTATATGATGATAAGAAATCATTCCACAAGACGGATTTCTGACTGATCTACTGAAGAGCAATTCGAATGAACGAAGTCCAATACGATGCCGTTGGAAACAGACTGCATAAAAACAATTCATCTCTGCTACTCTCTGCCTGGTGATATATGTTCGATGTTGTACTGACACGCGCCAGCGTCTCGTAGTATCAGCACCCTCGTATGTGGTTTCCTGACGTGTGGCTTGTTCGCATTGCTTCGAAGCTTGGCAGTGTCCAGTCCGCAGCGTGGAAGCGCAGCGAACGTCATGACATATGCCCAGTATTTGTGTTTCCAATCGATGGGCGGCGCGGCGATCCGCGGGTCTGTCCGCGGCACGTCGACAATGATATGACAATGACATGACAACGTCCTCGCCCGCGCGGCATTCGGGATCAGGTTCAGGGAACCTGCTTCGTGTACAGCAGAAAATAATTGCGATGAAAGTCCAGGAAATATCCGGATCTGACGCCCGTAACTATCAGAGATTCAATCGGACGATAACCTGTTTTTTAGTCTGAATGTTAACGCTCATTGGTTCGAGCTGGTTCAACCAATGCAGGCGCCACAAACCAACTCCGGTAAGGAAAAGTTGCGATTTTAAGACAGTACTGTGAATACGATTGGTCAGTCGCGCGGATGCCAAGAGCGCTCGTCACAAAAACGTGGAACCCGACATGTCGCGACAGCCGACACTCCCCAAATGTGGAGCACGACAGCCGACACGATGCATCCGATCGGCATTTTTTGAATCGGGAGGCTAAAAAAGAGCACATTCGTGGCTTTAATAATATAGATATTCATTTTTAAGTTATAAGTTGCGCAGACTTATTTATGTTTCTCTTACCAAAACCGACAACGGAGCGGACAGCAAAACATGTGGTGTTCGAAGGCCGCACATGCAACCTCTTAATATATCACATGTGATTATACACGGTGTGATACATATCTCTAGTCCCCGTTGCGCGTACGTGTCCGTGGTATAACAACGGTACCGGTAATAGATATGGTTGTAGAACGGTACCTAGGTACCGGGTAGGGTAGTTGTCCTTATTAGATCCGGACGCTTTTTCAAAATAGAACTCGTCGGATTTTTTCGGATTTTCAGTCATTGAATAATACTTGAAGAAGTCGTTTCGGCTCGTACGATGAAACTATATGGATCATATTTGGGTTGGAAGTTAACTCAGTTATGGGATGATACGGTATGTGGACTTAGATTCATCAGAAACAAATGCAATATGGAGAACTACGGATGTGTAAGCGCACGATTATTCGGCAATGAAATACTGCTAAACAGCTTCAGCCGAGGCCACTGCATGTGCTAGTGACAACAATGCACTTTGCAGAGGTTCATGATCCGATGCAGTTGGTACACAGAAAAGCAACAATAACTCCAGTAAACTTACACTCCTAGATATGAATCTCGGTTTCAGTTTCAGTTTCAGCAAAAATGCGATGTCTATTTCACACTGAAGGTGTGAGGGTGAGTGTGAGTGTCACTGTGATCTTGCCACAAATCATGCATGTCGTTTAGTTCAATAAGCCATGAAATTACTCGACCTAGACCCACTCAGCTAGCAGTATGGGTGCTCAACAGCCACAGGCTCGGTGTAAGATCGAAACTTATGTGCCATCAAGTTGTCCAATATCCTCTCTCGCTGTGAAGTTATAACTCGGATATATCTTGCCTTGATGATCAAGCTCGATAATCTTCAGCAGATTTCAGAAGCGCCATCCTAGGGCGGAGCACACGTGGACCCAAATATAGACGTGGCTCGGGAGCCTTACACCCTACATCTTATAAAGGGTGTTTTCTCTTCTTTTCCCCTCCTATTTGCTTTGTCGATCTTGTTTCAAAAGTCAGCTTCATTCATCAAGTGGCAACGATCCTTCAATCCAAAAGCCAAGTACCTGGCGATCCCACCACACGTTTCCAGTTAGTAATCGCGACTTGCGTGACAGTGCTTATTTAATTGCTTGAGATGGCACAATTCGCAATACGTGACGAATACCTGTGAATTAAGACCGGGCAGAGTAAACAAGACCAGCTCTTCCAATGATATGTTTAAATCGGTGCGCGCGCTATTTTAATAGTATAAAAATATACGCGGATTGACACACGGATCGAGGCGAGTCCGAGAGGCAGAATATGCTATATGCCGCTTTCAAAACATCCAAGAGAGCCAACATCTCAACACAGAGTCCAAACCAATCCGGAATCAGCTTTGCTCTGTTGCACGTGCTGATCACACACGGGACACGCACGCGAGTGCGACCGCAGGACTGTGATGCAGTCCAAGCCGCGCTGTGTAAACTGAGTGTTAAGAACCGCGGACCTTGGCACGCTTGATCTTCTCGTCATCATGTATCATGTCATTCTGGTGCGCGAGCACCACCGTTGATGATTTGTGGTGCTTCCAATTGTCAGGAGCGGAACAATTCTGCAAGTTCTCATTTGCAACGAGCCCAGAAACATGGTCAGAGTCACGTCGCTTGGCGCATGCAGCCGAGCATCCCAGCGAGCCCGCAAAAGCAAAGACAGCAGGTCGCAGAGACTTGCGTTCACCATGCGTGTCACAAGTCCTGGTGATTGCGGGGGGCGGGTGTCATCGCAAGGCGGGGCTCAATGATACGACACCTTGGATTCACCGAACTTCTCACTCTTCAACTCCTTCGTGCATGGAAGGTGGTTTCCGGCGGGATACTTGTCCGCAGGAAGTGTGCAAAATGTGATGGGCACGCCTTTAACCAGCATCTTGCTACCTGAAAACCCCTCATCACGCCTCAAAGCTATGCGCGGAGCTCGGTACCAACTCATCATGAGCTGGATGGAAGCGAACATGGAGCCGATCGACCTCGAAAGTCTGCCATGGCAGCGATTTCCAAAGCGGGGCGATCACAAGGGATGTGCCCATAATCTGGCGGTGTATGCACCCCGCTGCTTCCTGCATGTAAGCATGGCGCTGGGGCCCGGCAAAGCGCCGGCATGTGGCGTTGGCGTGCCTCGGGAGTAGTGAATACGCGCAGGATAGCCTGGGGTCCCCTTGATCTTCACTCTGTCCCCATCGTACAAGACCCATCACAAAGGCGAGCTCGGTCCTGGGCCCCGCGCTAGATGACCCCCAACCCACCTTGCGCAATGTACGCGCGCGCAATAGCTAAGCCCCGTGTACGCGTGATCAAAACAGCGAAATAAACGCATCGAATAATTGCATGGTTAGATCTTGACGCATAAGAGGCGCCCTGCTTCGACTCCTGCAGGGACATGTAGCCATGGCTGCCCTGATGGTCCCCACGCAGATGGTGCGCACACTGACTGACGGTAGCACTGTGGCCGCCGCCACACTCAGGGCGCCCGCACAAGCATCGGCATCACTGATGGTGCCGACACAGAGGGCGCCCACCCTCGTGGGACGGTAGCGCTGTGGCTGCCACAGTGGTCAGTCCATTCGTCCAAGCTGCCTTGCCACTGCTGGCTGCAGACTGCAGCGCAGATTGTGGCCATCGAGAATGCACGCTGTCCGTTAGATTGTGGCCATCGAGAATGCACGCTGTCCATTAGATTGTGGCCATCGAGAATGCACGCTGTCGTATTTTCTACCTATTCTAGATGCGAATTGCTCTCCCCTTGTTGGCCTGTGGATTCGATCCTGCCAGAGTGGCATTGCCTCACCACGCCGTGCGCTGGCCCAGATTGTTCTCTGTTGATCCAACGCCACTGCTTATGCCATAGCCTCGATCAGCCGATTAGATCCTATGGTTGCGCTCGGAATTTGATGAGTTTACATCGAAGCTCGGGGCCTTGCATCGAAGCCCTTGCACGTGCCGGACCACGGGAGGGAGCGCACTTCAACCGGTCGCCGAAGAGCATCGTCCGCATCACCTTCTGGAGAGCTTCCTGGTCCGTGATTCCGGAGTTGTCCTTCTGCGTTACCCGCAAATCCACCACTCAGAAGCCCCGCACGTTTGGCCACCTCTCCGGCAGTAAGCATCAGGGGTAGTACCGTAACAGACGCCTTTGTGGCTCTACTGTGTACCATCCAAGCAAGCTTCTGGAAATCGTATCATTAGACACTGAACCCCCCTCGCATATGTCCGAGCAATACCAAAGCATGAAGCAGACTCCAACGTCAGAGCAACGTCGGAGCGCCACAGTGCACACCACCGCATCCGCCACGCGGTTCAGCAAAGGCACAGAAACTTGCGACAACTGTACCTTTTTGAAAAGGAGCATGTCACAGTAGCTTTTCCAGACAACCATCAGCTTCTCCACCACTGCCTGCTTCTTGCTGGACCACACGAAGACGCCTACATCCCGACACGTGCCCCGTCATCGGCGATGCCGCAGCCACACTCCCTCTCACCTCCCACGAGAGCAGTCAACCTGCCAGCGGAGCTATGGAATCAACCCCAAGCACGGGGTGCCGGAATTGGGACTGGCAACCCGCCAATGAGCTCTGGGCACATCGCACACGCATGAGTGGACGTGAGTGATACAGACACTCTCCTTTGCAGGCCGCACGTGTTGCGCGCTTCGTTCCACCAAACTGCAACCAAGGAGGTTATATACTGACCTGAATTCAATCCAATCACCGCATTCTTCCGCTCGACTTGAAAAGCCATGTCGCAAGTCGGATCAAGGCTGCCACGTCACCAAACCAAGCCAGCATCACGCTGTAATAATCAGCACGCAGCTGCAGAGAATGATCTAGGCCGGCGCACGGCGCAGTCGAGCACTTAAGTGAGTACCGCAGCGAGACGCACCTGGAGAAAGGATCTTTCAGAACCATGACATCCGCGTCAACGAAGAAGGTGTCGAAACCCCATCTCGCAAAGTTAACAAGGACCGCAGGTTTGCTGGCAACTAGGTGGGTAAAGGTCTTGTCCCCTGTGATGGTGCGATTGTAGGCACTCGAGACACCAGCGGCGTTGAAGGCGGAGTTGTACAGCGCGTCAAACATGATTGAGTGCCCCGGTATCCGTTCCTAACAACAGAACAAGCAGCATGAAAACCTCGCTTACTGGCGGCTGACTGGCGGCCTGCATAGCCTTCATCGTTGACTTGCAGCATCCGGCCTTCTGCACTTTGCCTGGTTATTAATGTGAATGGGACGGAGCATTGAATGGGGGACTGAATGCTGAATTGCACTAGTCAAAAGGCAGCACCAAGAAACGGATCAGTAAGTCATTTGGCAGATGCCCCGCGGATGAAGGGGGTACGGGTAGCACGCTACCTCCAGGTGGGCGTGGAGCTTCGGGTCCAATGACACAATAACCCAGTTCGAGATCCCGAGCAACTCTATGTGTGCGTGCCAGTGCCGCAGCCACTTGAGATATCCGTAGTTGGATATCGTGACCACGATCGTGTTGTTCACCGCCAGATCGCTCACACGTTGCCGCTGCAGAGCGTACGGCTCCTCGGAAGTTTCAACACTGTCCAAAGGTGACGTGGCGGAGGGTGATGCCGAGCTCACATCTGCTGTTGGTACCGTGTGCGCAGGCAGCGGATCCACAACCGAGTTGGGCCAATCAACGGAGGGTTTGGCCTCGGAGTTTCCGGCGGGGATGGGTATCGGAGGCAGGATTTCGCGGTTGGGCACCACAGACCGGAGGGGCGGTCCCTGCGCAAAGCATATTGCCCGCCGCGATTCAGATCTGTCTCACGTTGTGAGTAGCTCCTCAGTTAAGCGAAACAGTGAAATGTCTGTCGATGCAGTAAGTTTTCACTTTTGCATGAGAGAACACATTTCAACGGGCTGCACGATTTACAGTCTGAACAGTTTCATCACATGGACAGGAAAGTCAATTGTGTGACGGGCACCCGGGACAGGTCTCTCTCAGTGAGAACAGACACAACGAGGGGCGGATAAAACGTCTTTTGACGGTCTTTTGCGGCTTTCGTACGGACTGCAGAACTGGTGTTTGTATCGAATTGTGACCCAAAAGCCCCGGGCAGAGCCTGCGACCAGGGCCCGCGCTCGTCACCTGGAAGTCCTTCTGCATGACGGCCAGGGCTTCTTGGCACTTCTCCTCTGCGCGCTTCGCCCAATCCTGGTTCACCTTCTCGATCTCGTTCTGTAGTCTCTTCCTGGCCTCCGCGGCCTGGTCCTCCATTTGGTTCTTCAGCGACTGGATCTCCTTCCTCAGCCCGTCTATCTCGGAAGCTGCGCCTGATTGCTTCAACTGCGCCAGCTCTGCAGATTGTGATAATTCTTTGATCTGTGCGCAAGCAACGTCGCGGGACTCAGTCTTGCCCGGGCTTGCACCATCAGCTCTGGGGCTCGGTTGGCAATGAAAGCACTGGCGCACTTACAGTATTTCAGGAAGGTAAGAAAAATATGTGTCAAGCTGTTGCACAACACTGCACTGACACTGCAGGACCCGAAGCTTAAAAAGGTTGATTTGTGAGATCCCCTCCATTTCAGCGGCTGTTCCGAGTGGCATCCCTGACTCTCTCCTGATCACGCGGAAATAGGCTTTGCACCAAAACTGGATCCATCGCAACGCATTCTAGAACACTAGAACGAATAGAACAAGACTCGGGAAACAAGGGGCGGATGATCATGCGAAAGCGAATTTCTGAAGAGTTTCTGAAGGGATGAGCTGTAAACGACGCCCCATCTCGTGGAGCGTACCACCCAACCCGAGAGGGTCGAACTAGGGGGCAGAACTTGCAGTTTCACGTAGCACCCGAGAGGGTCGAACTAGGGGGCAGAACTTGCAGTTTCACGTAGCGCCCTAGAGGGTCGAACTAGGGGGCAGAACTTGCAGTTTCACGTAGCGCCCTAGAGGGTCGAACTAGGGGGCAGAACTTGCAGTTTCACGTAGCGCGTGCTTCTCGGTACCTTCGAAAGGCAGTACTTTGTTCGAGCCATCCCCACATTACAGTTGACGTTGGAAAGATCAAGCTGTCATAAAGACTTTCTATTGTACAATCATTCTGACAGCAAGAGCCGCGCGGACGAATAGGTGCGTTTACAAAGACATACCGGAGGGATTAAAGAGGCGCTCGAGGATAAAGCCTCGCGTTGCAGAGAACCAGAGTACGATGCGTTCTCGAGACTCGCATCCTCCTCGGGAGAAAAGCTGAAGGTCCTGATGGTAAACAACAGGCACGCACGCGAACTTCACTTCGACCTCTCGGATCCTCACGATAAATGTCTTCATCGTTCTCCCAAATGTCTCTTGGTGCTTTTGAAAGGTATTTACATGCTTCAATGATGGAAGATGGAATGCTTGCCATGAGCCTTGACCTATCAAATAGAACGGGTGCCGTTAAAGACACCAGTCTATCGCATCCCGCAGGCGACACTCACGAACTGCAAACCGACGATTTCAATAGTTGCTGAGGCCACGACTCGTGATGTCGCGAAACCTATGATTAGTCGAGAACACAACGCAGCGAAAAGAAGCTCAAAATTGTGCAGTTGTCCACAAGATCCAGCTCACCTGACGATGGCCTGCCCTACAAATATGCAAAATAAAACGGTTGAGCGGCCCGATATACCCATAGCCCTGTGAAGATCCGCACACGCAGTCTCCTCACGATTCCAAGGACAACGAAGAGTCTGGATAGAGTGCCATATAGTGCGAGCGCCAAGGGTAGCGGGTCAGAAGCGTCAGTAGAATTTCAAAACGAGAAAGACAAGGTGCTTACCAAAATAGAAGCGGTCTTGAGGCACGCCACAGCACGTCGTATGCGGCTACACACTGTGAGCCTCCCCTAACACGCAGCAATTAGTGACCCATATGACGTAATGTGCTCAGCCTTATCGGGATGAAGTATGGCCACCAGCGGTGTCAAAAGTCCAAAGCCTGAACTGTAGAATGAATAATGTTTCGGAGGTTTTTGCGGGTGTGGCGTTTTCTGTTCAAGGTGATCACAATATTAGACGCAAGTATGCGCTAAATATGCAGGTCGCACGAGACTGTGGATTCTCTTTCAGCTATGAGCGCGCCCGAATAGTAAGATTGAAGACGTGAAGAAAACCAAAGAATGCCTCTCAACAAGTGAGTGCTGCTCCCATAAGGTGCATAGATGATGAGTTAGCTAAGTTGATGTAGAACAGATGGTGCGGTGACAGCACAACAAAACCGGTAACTTGGTGGACGTTGGTTTATTCCCAGTATGTCAAATCTATGGAATGAATTAAACTGACGTGAGAGAATGACAAAAAAACGTCTCTACTGATGTAGATATCTCTACTGATGAATGTGGCAAAAACTCCCACGCTTTTCCTTCCGACAGATGGTCTTCACGTGTCACAACTCACAAGTAAACATGTAACATGACAAACCCACATCGACTTGCGACAAGTCTGTAGGAAGTCTTGGCCCTATCAACACCCGTGGATCTAAAAACACCCACTCTTTAGATACGATAATCGTTATGAACTATTTGAATATGGAAATCTCGATGAATCCGAGACTTCCCCCAAAAACACCCAACAGCACAATATCCTTAACAGTGCGAACTGTCACAAACTAAAATTCATGCAAAATCCTTAACAGTGGGAATTGAGATTCATGCAAAATCCTTAACAGTGCGAACATGTGCGAACAGAAATTCATGTGAAATCCTCAACATTCCATTGGCTGAGCGTGGAAAGATATATATATATATATAATTTGAAGACATACATATATAAATTTGAAGTCAAGTTACAGTGTCAAATTTATATATTCACAGCGTAACTGTTATGTTACAACGTGAATATATATTGGGGGGAAATGTCAAATCTTAAGATCGTCCCCCTCTTCTAACATCTAAGAAATCTGAAATGTGGTCAAGCAAAATTCATGCAAGGCCTTAGCATTGCTCAGCAAGGCCTTAACATTACAGTGACACTGTGACACATCGTGTCACATGCAAAAATCCTTAACAGTGCGAACTGAAATTCATGTAAAATCCTTAACCTTCTATTGGCTGAGCGTAGAAGTCATCGTGACATGACACGTCGTACTGCGTACTAAGCTTTAAGGACACTGTAGAAAATATAAATAAATTTATGAGGAGACGGTTTCCCGAAATATTTACAAATTGGTTAGACCCGCAATTGCTTATAAAGGATATCGATTAATCGATACCAGGTATGCGTCTATGCGATCGATGGACGACTTCTCAGATCTGAGATCGGGGATTTATACATTTTTCGATTCCGAACGACCGAGCGTCAACGCATCGTCATCGTCAGCGTCATCGATTCTTCCGTCGCGTCGCGCGCGTCGCCGGTCGCGTGATAAATCACAATTGTGAATTGACGATGACGTGACACACTGTGTCAAGCACTCGACTCGTCGACTGTAACTGTGAACTGTTGAACTGTTTACACGTGACACCGTAATAAGCTTCTACTTTCGCCTGTCGATGTGACGTCTACTTGTCTCGTTTTAGCTTTTACTGTCGTGTGTCACAATTTACGCATCTTCTCTGGGAAGTTCTCGTACAGAACTGTTCAGAACTGTTCGGAACAGCAGCAGTTGGCCCTCTTGCAGACGCCAATGAATTTATTTGAAATATGTATCGATGTATACGCATATTCATCATTTCATATTAGAAAGATATCCAGCTTTTGTCAAGAGCATTCGTTTGTGTTGAAATAGGTTTTCATTGGTTATGGAAACTCGTCACGAAAGTCACGTTACCTCGGAAACTTCAGAAAGTCGAGAAATTCAAGTGGTTCAAGAAAAATACGGTACCATAGATCCTTTAAAACACCTTGATAAGGGAAATTTTAAGAGGGCTTGCCGAAATATTTGGACCGATGAGCAAAAGGAACGTCGAATAGTTGCGCAAAACAAACAAAGGTATATCTCCAAGCGAAACGCACTGCCAAAATGTAAGGTTGGAAGTAGTGAGAATAATTCCTTAACGCAAGCTTCAAGTATATACGTCATTGGCGGTGTGCATACAAAACCAACTTCGATTGTAGAAACATTAGACTTGTCTAAGAAAGTTTGGACAACTTCCACACCCTTGCCATCTCGTCGAAATCGTAGAGTTAACGCTGTCACATTAAATGGATACATCTACGTAGTTGGTCTCGCACGCAATGGCAATAGCCTAGAGCGTTTCAACCTATGGTACAAGAAGTGGAAAACGATGGCCAACCTCAATGCAATGCGCGAGGAGGGAGAAGTCGTGGGTCTGAAAGGAGAGCTATATGCAGTTCTAGGATACTCACCTGAGGAAGAAAGTGAACACTTGACAATTGAAAAGTATCACCATAACCTACCTAAGTACGATTATTGGTACGACATTTCCTCAAAATTGCCCGAAGAGAAAAGCATTGGTTACACTAGAGCGGTTGCTCTAGAGGATCGCTTGTACATCGTGGACTTCCTTGGCATTGAAATTTATGACCCAGAAGAAGACAAATGGTCAAAAGGTAAGGGATTCAATTTTGACCGAACCGATTTCGCGATAGTGGGCTTGAACAAAAGTTTGTATGTCATTGGAGGGGTAACATTTGAAGAGGACATCCCCAATGTAGTGATTAGTTCTGTTGAGAAGTATGACATCGGCAGCGATACCTGGACACAGGTGGCATCTTTGCGTAGGGCAAGAACAGGTCTATCTTGCAATCGTGGTAGATGGCAGAATTTTTGTGATTGGGGGAAATGATGCTGAGGGTGAAGGATTAAGCACAATAGATGTATATAATCCCCAAGTAGACAAGTGGGATGAGGGCGAATTTCCACCCTTACCAACCCCACGCGCATATGTGGGTTTGGCCCTTTCAAAATGAACGAATTTGTAATATTTTCATTGTTCAACTCGCAACAAATGTAGAAAACAACCCCTCCAAACTGTTTGATCATCTTGCATCTGTATAAGTGAATATGCGTATGTTGAAACCCGCAACTTAGAAGTGTTTCACTTGTCAAAATAAAAAAGTGACATGCTTCATATGTATCAATCTGATAAATCAACAGTTGGTAAACAAACGATAACAAGATTGATATGTTCAATAATTTCTGGAGCCATACTTATCGCATGACTATGTATTGACGAAATTGTGAGTAAGCCCTAGCCGGAAAAACTCGGAATGGGCATAACTTGTGATATACTTGGCCATTTTGGCTGAAACTCACACCACAAATAGGTGTTTCATAGACGAACAGATTGATATATCGTGTGTAAGCATAGGCGCAATATTCCGTAAAAGAACTCGTTTTCAGTCACGTTTGCAGTGCGGGCGCGACGTGTAATAACCGAAAATACTCGGAATGGGCATAACTTTTGATATACTTGGCCATTTTGGCTGATAGGTCTTTCATAGACGAACAGATTGATATATTGCGTGTAAGCATAGGCGCAATATTCCGTAAAAGAAATCGTTTTCAATCACGTTTGCAGCGTGTCGGTGGTCGCGATCGCAATAATAACCGAAAATACTCGGAATGGGAATAATTTTTTATATGCTTGGCCATTTTGGCTGAAACATAAACCTCAAATAGGTCTTTCATAGACGAACAGATTGATATATCGCGTCGTGTAAGCATCGGCGCAATATTCCGTAAAAGAAATCATTTGCAGTCAAATTTGCAGTGCGGGTGCGAGTGTAATAACCGAAAATACTCGGAATGGGCATAACTTTTGATATACTTGGCCATTTTGGCTGAAACAAATAAGTCTTTCATAGACGAACATATTGATATATCGCGTCGTGTAAGCATAGGCGCAATGTTCCGTAAAAGAAATCATTTGCAGTCAAATTTGCAGTGCGGGTGCGAGTGTAATAACCGAAATTACTCGGAATGGGCATAATTTTTGATATACTTGGCCATTTTGGCTGAAACATAAACCACAAATAGGTCTTTCTAATGGAAGGACTAATATATATATATATCATATATTAGTCGAGCCAAACAGCGGAAACATTCGACGCTGCACAAGGTAATCAAGGTATGAGGTGCCACAACAGGATCCTATGTCACAAGCACGGAAACCCTAACTGCACACGTCACAAGAATCAAGGGGTCATTTCCAACCCAGCTAGTACGGCATCCGCCCGCGCTAATCTTGTGTTGTGCTCTAGGGGCTTACACCCATGTATGTGCCGTGGGGATTAGCTACTCCCACGGGGTAGGCTGCTAAAATTATTGAGCAGGCTAAAGTGTCGGCGGCGGTGTCCTTGATGTGGATAAAGGTCGAGCGTTGCCAAAATGCGAAGTGGTCACCCCACCCCTATGCGAGGCCAAAGCCGAAAGTGGCCCGGCACCACCGCACGAATCGTGTCGGTGTAGGGAGATGGTTGGGGTTCGAAAATGCGGAGAGTGCCTCGGGTCGAGAAGCTGCATTCAGTAAAAGCGAAGATGGAAAGGTTGAGGTGGGTGTGGGAGGTGGTCACAACACCACCACACACCACCAGATGGCGACCAAAGGTTGCGCCAAATGAAATCGGAGAATGCGGAGAGGCGAGTTTGTAGGAGTCAAAGTCCTTGTTGTCGTTCAAGTCGAAAATGCCGGAGTCGGATTTGGTGCCTGGTGCACAAGCACCACCAGGCACCACCAGGTCGTGACCAATGGTAAATCGTCGTTGTCGAAGCAGGTGAAGTGCTGATCTGAGCGCGCACATGCGCGCATGCTGGCGCAAAGAAGCCATTCAGCTGCGGCTGTAAAATCCGTAAGGTCAAAGTTTGGGTTTGCGTTCAAAAACGTAAAATCTCGTAAAATCAACCAAATCAGACGATGAAAAGGTCAAATTGTAGTAGAATTCCGCGGGGAAAACGTCGGTGAAGTCAAAATAGGCGTCAGGTAAGCCACTTTTGCTGCTGATCAGGTGGTGTCGTCCAGAGGTTGAAGAACACAAAGGAATTGTCGGTTTAGTTGAATTGTGACGCACGTAAAGTGCGTGAAGTGTCGGTAAATGTCGGGAAGTGTCGGTATAGAAATGTCGGGGGTGACCGATGCGAAAGCAAGCCGGCCGTTGTCGGTAAGTGTCGGTAAAAAAATGTCGGTAGTAGTGTCGGTAAAAAAATGTCGGAAATAGAATCGCCGGGCGCGAAGCGATCTAGTCAACGAATCACCGAGGCAAAGAATAAGCGTGTAAAGGTCCCATAACCTGATGGAAGGACTAATATATATATATATATATCATATATTAGTCGAGCCAAACAGCGGAAACAGTCGGACGCTGCAGAAACGAAGGCTAAGATGAGATAATAAAATACTGTGTGTGTTTTATTATCGGAGGGAACTTCAAGATGGTGACTGCGGACGTGGCACCTCGGGGGAGGCCCCCTCCCCGCAACACATACACACCACAACACACAAACCGCACCTCCCAACCCTCCACACACACCACCAACCACAACACTACCATCCCTCCCCAATGCACGCCCGCTTGCGGCCTCTCTCTTTTTCTCATTCTTATTCTAGATCATGATCATGTAGGTTTTATACGATTGGAGAATTTTGATTTTTCCCCATCTGTACGTTTACGTACCCCCTATATGGAAATCTCGATGAATCCGAGACTTCCCCCAAAAACACCCAACAGCACAATATGGGATTCGTCATGTCCGCGCGATGCGGGTGTCAATAGGGACCAGGCTTCCTAGTCTCAAATCTGAAATCAAATGCCACTTGACTTCCCTGCGAGTGAGTGCCGATAAAAGTGCTGACGTCCTGACGATGACGTCCTGACCAGGCGAGGGGTGACATGACATGACATATAGTATTGGTGGTGACATTATATAATGTCACATTATCTCTAAGACGTGCTACCCCCCAGATTTGGGGGGTGAAACACACTTCTGGGCGTACGGGCTTTGGGCGGCACGTACTTGCCCCCCACGGTGTTGTGAGTGAACAAGGGGAGTACAAAGGTACATTGGATCATGCACCAACCTTCATGAGGGGTGGGGATGGAGAAATTCCGAAAAGAATTATCACACATCGAGATAGTAAATTATTAGGCAGTGGCGGAGGTGCACACGTGGGAGGGGCGATGATGTGATGGACACGTCGGTAAGTGGACATGCATCCCATCGAATCGGGGGAGGGGGGGGACCGCTTGGGAGGTAGGCGAGAATGCCTTTGACACTCTGAGGTCGGGTTAGCTATGGTTGGGGAAGAGGGGGTGAGATTAATCGGGTGTGAGGTGGTCCACGCTTGATGGGGAGCGATTTCCCACCTGAGGGAAAAAACAATTGGCACGTCATAGAGATATGGTGATATGTATGGCTACGAG
>LGRX02001041.1:0-117106 GCA_001247695.2 Cymbomonas tetramitiformis | reverse complement strand
GTTACGACAGGTCCGTGGTTGAACGCGCGGAGACGTTCAAAGTAACGCAAAAAGATACCAAATGTGCCAGGGGCACTACGACAGATGCTCGGAATGATGTTTTTGATTGAAACGTGCAAAGGTACACAATTCGGTTTTTATAATATACTGGATCAGGGCCAGATTGAGGTGTAAACGATAGTTCGGTTCCGAGTTCTGAAGGCTAAACACTTCTCAAGTGCTCTACTTATTCACTCGTCACTCAGGCTGCAGGGTCAACCACCCGGCACCCGATGTCACACCACAGCTCAACGTTCAATTCCCGATCCGATCTCATTTCTAATTCCGATTCGTCATTCTCGATTCAGATGTCACGTCGACGGACCGACACGATGACTGTCATATAGTACTGTCATACTACTGTACTGTCATAGTGTCATAATGTCATATCCCCGACATCTGATACTCGATTTCATTGTCTTTCTGATCCCGATGCGAATCCGGCCATTCCCCGAGGGTCTGACTAAGTGCCACGATGACCACCCCACAGTACTGTCATACTACTATATTGTCATACTGTCATAGTGTCATAATGTCATACTGTCATACCCCGGACATCTGGTACTCATTCTCATCGTGATTTCAAGCCCAATTTCACTGTCATCGTGTCAATCCCAGATTACTCCCGATGACACACATACAGACGCATAGACATATCGGCTCACGCTGTGCCTCCGGGCACATTCGTCGCCCCCAAGGAATCTATTCGGACCTTCCGATGTAAAAACATCGGACGGTTTATCCTAATGGGTCCGGTCTAGCCTACAGATACAGGCCTAGCGGAGATCTCAAAATTGAGATCGACCAAGCCTAGTATTTATATAAGTTCACAACCCTGATATGCAGTTATGCACCATTCGCATTGCACCTTGGACGCAGAGACGTCTTCAATTCAAAGCGATCGTAAGATGTTGAATTACATATAAATGATAAATCGAAGGTCTGTGCATAAAGTGTCTTTTATAAATCAGGGATGTTTTTTGAAAAACAATTCTTCTATATACCAAACATATAAAACCGAACCGTCGCGTATGCGCTGTGACATGACATGACACGCTACATCTATATAATAAAATATTAGGTCGCGGTCGTAGCGTCGCGTGCTCGCGTCGCGTCGTACCATATATATGCGGTCAACTCTGGTTTGTACCCATCCGATCAAGGGGATGGCTGTAAGATGCCGTTTCAAGTAATATGCGTACATGTGCGTACATGTGGGTACATGTGCTGTGTCACATGTGCGTCATTCGTCATATAAATGCAAAATGGCCACGGCCGCGGCCACGGCCACACGTTTCCAATATATATGACCACACGACAGACCCACATCCACAGCCATAGCCATAGAGAGCATAGGCTACATAGGCATAGTCACTCGATAGCGTCACAGGTCTTGTACAAGCAAAACCCTTGTACATTAGGGGTGCCCAACTAAAGTTGAGCCGTCCATTGTTTTTAGATTGGGAACATCGGAAGGTCCGAAGAGATTCCTGGGGAGCGACAAAGGAATGGTTCGTATTTTGATCTCTGGAATCGTACAGGACTTTCGGATTCGGGAAAATGCCGCTGTTACCAGTTTTGAGTGTAAGTTATGCAGCTCTATTGTAGTCAAGAGTCAAGAGTCATGCACGATAATACATGCGAGATGCGATCGGATGGGCATTTTTTCAGGAACTGGTTTCGTTTGTAGAACTGACTACTGAGTTCAAAGAACTGGGCGATGACACGCGTGTCACGGTGCGGTGTGTCGCTCTCGGTCTCCGGGGTATGTGAAATCTGCGAGGGTTTAAAAAGACTGTGTTAGTCTCTTCAAGTTGGACATAAGATGAAATCGCACTTATTTAATACCTTGGTCGTTAGTGTGACACACGTGACATGACAGGAATCCCAAGCAAAGCAAATGCTGTTGAAAGTTTCTTTCCAACTCTAACTCTATACGTCCGAACCAGCTATACGACAACCCAGTGGCCACAACTTGGTATACGAGCCTCCCTGTTTTCGGCGTCTGTAAGCTGGCATAATACTTTTCTCGAAGAGAATTATGCCCTGTAAGACTGCTGCGAGCCGCGAAATTGTGCGAGCACAGTCTTCATGTCTCGGGCGGTATAACTCGCTGTCAAGTGAAATTTAGGCTTGAGCCTGCAGCTTTATGTCTCTGCATAAACTTGGAAATCTGCGCCATGTCGCTGTGGCAAGGCTGGCTATGTGCGCCTTATTGATGATCGAAGTATGCCAAGGTGCGAGTTATGACAATGTACTTCTAACTTGACCTAGTAGGTGCTGTCGCAACCCATTTTCGAACTTCCAAGGGTTCTCGCTTTGAAGTTACTTCACAGTTTGCATTCGTCGTTCTCGCTTTCAGAGTCACTTCATTTCTCTCTCTTGGTGGATATTGTTCTCGTGGCGACTACCTTTATGAGACTTCTTGTTTTCAATTGTTCAGCGAATATGCTACTTTGGGATGTTGGGCGGGTGCCTATCCGTCCATCGGGGCATTTAGGTGCCGCGAAACGAAACTCCTGGAATCGAGTCCCTGCCTTGAGCACTTATGCGGCGCGTCCACTTTGACTGCGCGAGTGAGACGTCTGCATTTTTAGCTCCGCTAACGCTTGTTTCCGCCGTTGATTTCGTTCCTGTAAGGAGATGTGATCCCTGACTCCAACAGACTGGCCGCGTATGCGCAGCTTCAC
Organism: Cymbomonas tetramitiformis; assembly: GCA_001247695.2. Lineage (NCBI taxonomy): Eukaryota > Viridiplantae > Chlorophyta > Pyramimonadophyceae > Pyramimonadales > Pyramimonadaceae > Cymbomonas > Cymbomonas tetramitiformis. Next base: position 114,377 of record LGRX02001041.1, on the reverse strand, counting down.
ATTTCCGTTACGGGACCATCTCCAACATACCGCTTGGGGCAAATACCCGCCAACCTGGCAGTGATTCTGCAAACGATTGTAATCCGGCCGGGGACGGCTTATGTGAAAAAGTACAGGTACGTGTGTTAACACCGTTGGTTTGAGATTTCATAACATGACGCAGCCTGCTTTTGCCTTACTTATTTCTATCATTGTATTGAGCAGTTCCAACTTCAAGCTGCTTTCCGCCGCAACTACAAATGGGGGAGGTACTTCGCTGAGCAGGTGAGTTTGACTGACTCACTTTCACGTTAAAAGAGACGGGAGGCCTCGCTATTTTTTATGGCTTGCAGCAGCAGCATCTGAAAAAAAAGTCTTTATTTTCTGTACAGTGGCGTCAAGGATATGACCCTGACTGCGGAGACGGCTGCGGATCAAATGCCGATCCCGATTTAAATGTCTATTCAGACAACGTTGCATACGGAGAAGTTGCAGCCGAAACGGTATTTTTTTTTTCTACCCTCAATCCGCCTTGGCTGAACCTCCTCACAACCCAACACTGTAGTGTGTTTGTTGCGCTGAACCTGCTTTTTAATATCCTAAGCACTGTGCTGCATGTCATTTACCGTCGGTGTAACGGGATTTTCCGCAGGACTGGCACGGCGGTCCCGAGGATGCTAACGGAGCCGTTAACTACTACAACAATAACCCTCAGTATGACGAAGGTTTTGCTGGCAAGGACACCAACGATAACGATCTCCTTAACGAGAACTTCTATATTCGTTTCCCTGCGTACAATGGAGAAGCTGAGCTGGTTGATGCAAGAGCTCAATACAAAGCTACCGAAAACCATGCTGACCTTATCCCCGCCGGCGGTTTCATCGTGCCTTGCCCAGGGTAACCGAGCACTCCTATTTTGTCCTCTCACCATGCATCCTATCCTGGTGTGCCTGATTATTCTCTCTTCCCCTAGCGGTTTCTTCTGTCCGTCACGCTTCACACCAATACCGCCCTTTTTCGTTCCGTCACCTTCCTATCCTTTCGTGCCTGATTATGTTCCCCCCTAACGGTTTCTTCTATCCGTCAAACTTCCCACGCTTACCGAGTGTTCCGTATGCAGGCCGTTCACTTGCGACGAGCTAAAGTATGACGAAGACACCTACGAATGGGTGGACAACGCTGATGCTCAGAAGTGTGCCTCCCGTCAGGCCGGGACAGGAGATGCCGATAATCCTTACGATTACTCAGCTGGAGCTGATTCTTGCGCTGCTTGGAGTTTGCTCTACGGAATGTACCTCGGAGACGGGACTTCCATGACTATCGAACTTACAGCTGAGGAGATCGATTACTCCGACTCGCAGACTGGCAACTTCATCAAGGGAACAACCTTCTTCTTCCACTATTACGAAGTTGACACTTCTGACCCTTTCGTCGCTTTCTTCACTGGTGGCCAGCGTATTTACGAGTGCTCGTCTAGTGATTACATGAACGACCAAGGCGAATGTTCAAACGACCCAACCGAGCAAGGTCTGTACTATCAGTTGAATAATAACGCTGAAGCCCGTTTCCGCCTCGAGATTGAAATCTGGATCTGTTCCGCTTACTACAACCGTTCCCCTATTGCAACCCAGATTCCAACCATCCCAGTGCTCTCTCCGAGCACAGAGAGCGATGTGTTGTCGAAATTCCAGATAGCTGCATACGATCCCGATGACGATGATCTGTTTTTTGATTTTGGTGACGAGTATGAGATGGGCGGTACTGCGCGTTCCAAGGAGGACGTGTACCCTTGGAACACCAACCTGGAGGCTCTGGCTCTTGCCCCTGAGGACCAGGAGGTGTATGAAGGAGGTTACAACTCGGAGACCGGCCAAGCTTCTGGAGGTGGATATGGCTTCAACCAGTACGGTGCTTTTGACTGCGACTCCGACTCCAAGACTGTCCTTCTTTACGGACGTTGTATGCAGGATCGCCAGCCTAGGCAGCCGTATGGCGTCAGAACCATTGATGGCGGTGCCTCTTTCACGAGCGTTGTGCCTGGCTTGGTTGAGTGGAACACTTGGAAGACCGATGAAGGTGAATCTACTAAGCTCCGCCGTGGCTACTACAACATGGTCGTGATGGTGAGGGATGTTATCCCACACGACGAAAACGATCCATCAGTGAACACCGATGAACTGTACGCGTGGCATGACACTGCCAGCAGCTCTGACGGCAGCAGCACGGCAACCTCGGAGGAGATGTATGCGGCGGCCACTGGTCGCTGGTCCCAGGGCACTCCTTTCCGTGTGAAGGTGCCTGTTGACTTCATGATCTACTTGTATGAGGGCCCCCTGTACTTCTGTAACAAGGGTTGTAAGGATAGCAAATGGGCCGACAACTACGGCACCGACGTTGTGTGGGAGAATGGTGTCATGTATGAAAACGCCAGATCGGACAACTACGGTGATGCCAGCGCTGACTCTGTCTATGACCCTTCTTTTGCTGGCCTTCCGACCTTCGCGAACGCCAATGGTGTATACGGTACCACTATCGACCCTTACTCTGCCACACGGGGTGGACAGACCTCCTGGCCATACTTGGTTGAGAAGGAACTTGATGACCTTGATGACGAAGGACTGGCTGCTATGACCTATGGGAACGACGAGATTCAAGGGTACAAGAGTCCTCTGCACATGGCCTGTACCATCTGTGGTATGGGTGTCTACTACAACTACTCCCGTTGCTCTCCCCAGACTAGCGAGTGTGGCGTTCTCGAGGGTGACACCCTTGTTCCAAGCGAAGCCTCTTGCATTGAGAACGTAAAGCCCGATCTGATGTCTGACGGTATGGTGTCGGACCCTTGGAACCAAGTTGGCGCCGCAGACGCTGATGTCGAGTACCTGGATACGCCGAGTGTGCAAGATTGGAGAGATCAACAGCGCATTGCTGAGTGCTCGAGCACCGATGCGGACTGTCTGACTGATACCTACATGGGGGCTGTAGAGGTGAACTACCTATTTGGAGAGGACGTGTACTTCTGGATCACTGCTTATGATTTCGACGACTGCACTCACTTGCGGGTGCTGACAACTGGCTTACCGAAGGGTCCGCCCGATGAGGCTGGCACTGACACGTACAACAATGCCGAGTTCAGTGAACCCCTCTTCGAAACTGACTATGCCAGGTGGTCTGATACGGACTGCGTCACTGAAGGGACCACTGGAGATACTGAAGGCAAAGCCACCTGCCCTCGTGACAACCCTCACGCTTCGAACAACCATCCCACTGGTGTGAAAGTCCGTCGTTTGTTTATGTGGGAGGTTGTGGACAACGCCCGTACCTCTACCGGTGGGGACTGGACTCTTGACGAACGTCCCCGCCTGAGCTCGGTGTGTTTCTATGCCACTGACGACTACCGGGTCACCTATTGTAGGAATTCGAGAGTTTCGGTTACACAAAAGCAAGCGTAAACTTTCATTATCAAAAGATATATCAGTTCGTAGCTCGAAACGACACGAACATTTGCGCGCCATCATTACTGATTGGGCGATTAGGCGATCTTATGTGAAAGTTCACGAAACAGACTCCTACGTGTCACTGTCGTGTTCATACCGACCGCAGTGACACTCCTGACTACTACAGATGGAGTCATTACGCACTTCCCGATGGTCATCAGTGATCTGACGGCCACGATTAGTTCAGCAGATCTACAGATCTAGATCTAAGGGTTCCACAGTGTTTCTTTAGGGTTTCTTCAGGGTTTGAGCATCCTGACTACTGTACAAGGTCTAGATAGTCATGCTTTACACCAAACTGATCAGCAGCACTTGCAGATTCCAATACCCCTTCTAAAGGGTGACTGTCTAGTTGTCCTACTGCCAGTTCTTGGGAATGGTGCCCCTTCAGTCAGCAATATCCAGTTCTTGGGATGGTGCCCCTCCAGCTCCAGAGTATGGGATGGTGCCCCCTTCAGTCTTCAGTCTTCAGAGGTGGTGTCCTGCAACTTCATGATGCCCAAGCTTTCCCTGTGTTTAAGGAATAGTGGTAGGGGAAGAGGTTTGGTGAAGATGTCCGAGGTGTTGTCCGCTGAGCAGACATACAAGGCTTCCGCTGTGTCGGACTTCACCAATTCTCGGATGTACATATTCCTGACCTCAATGTGCTTGGATCTGTTGTTGTTGACATAATCGGAGGCCAAATGAATGGCCCCTTGATTGTCACAGTACATAGGCACCGGGTTGCGGATGTCCACCAAGTCATTCAGCACGTTCATGATGTACTTGATCTCCCGAGCCCCTTCAGACATGGCAATGATCTCAGCCTCGGTAGTCGACAGCGATACACATCTCTGCATGATCGAGGAGAAGATGAGCAAGCTCCCACACAGGTAGACAGCAATGCCAGATGTGGACTTTCTCGTTGTCTTGCAGCCAGCATAGTCAGCATCAGTGTATATGCACATCGGTAGTGCTCCACATGCCAGACCCAGCCCCCTTGGCACAGAAGAGGTTGCTCGTAGCACCAGCTCGTAGCCCATGGTGCCCTTGAGGTATCTGACAACCTGCTTCAGTGCCACAAAGTGCTCTGGGCCATAGGACGCACAGAACCTGGATAGAGCAGATACAGCTGCCATGATGTCAGGGCGTGAGCACCTTGCAATCCACTGCAGTTGCCCAAGCAGCCCCCTGAAGGGGATGGTGGTATCCTTGCCATCAGATGGGGTAAGAGAGCATCCTGGGGACATGGGCAGACTAGCAGGCTTGGCATCCTTGAGTCCATAGGTGTCAATCATCTGGGAGATGTACCCAGTTTGGGAGAGATAGGCCACCCCAGGGCCCCAGCGCACACCAATACCCATCACAAGGTCCAGAACACCCAAGTCCTTGCAGGCATACTGGGAGTTGAAGGCTGCCACGAAGCTGTCATACCACGTGCTACTGTCAGTGGCCACAATGTAGTCATCAACATATGCCAGAATAATGACTGTGATGTCAGAGTCCCTGATGAAATACAGACAGGGTTCAACATCACTGCGCCTCATCCTTTTGTCGTAGGCCATGATGAAAGCATCGCTGGTCTCAAACCACTCTTTGCCCGCTTGCTTCAAGCCATACACCGCCTTGAGGAGCTTGGCACACGTCCTCCCTTGGTACTCCAGCCCCCTAGGGAGCTGGACATATAGATCCTCCTCGAGGGTCGAGTTCAGGAAGGCTGTCTCCACATCCATGTGATACACCTGCAGGGAAAGGTTCAGCGCCAGAATGATAACCAGTCTCACCGAAGACAACTGAGTGCACGGGGCAAAGGTGTCGAAATAGTCGACACCATACTCCTGCTTGTTGCCCCTCACGCACACCCTCGCTTTGCGCTTCTGCAACTGCCTATGCTTGTCCAGCTTGACCTTCAACACCAGAGCCATGTCCAACAGGTGAACCCCAGGGGGCACATCCTCCTTGTCCATCATCTCGAGAGCTCGCTTGACCGTAACCAGGGCCTCCAGCTCTGTCTGGATAGCCTCCATCCACTCATTAGCATCTGGCGCCCCCATAGCTTGCTTGACCCCCTTCGGCTCAGTCACCCCTGGTGGCAGCACATCCACTGATCCTCCAGCACACGCCTTCACAGCTGCTGCCAAGCATGTGTGCTCAGGAGGGAAATGCACCTTACCCAATGGCAGATCGATGTGCGTGAAGTTTGTGAGCAGCATCACACAGTATGGGAATGAGCTGGGTCCCACAGCCCGTGCGCATATGATCCCAGCCTCCAGCTCCTCCTTCCCAGCATCTGCCATGACTTCAGTGAACAGTGGGTAGTCGACATTGAGGTCACCATGTTGCATAGCCGAGCGCACAGCACCCATATGCTTGGGCTGGCCATCTAGATAGTCTCTGAGGCTCACCCAGCATACCATATCGCCAGCCTGCACCTTCAGCACTGCCAAGATCTCGTCGCTCTCATCAGGTAAATAGGCACCAATGCCAAGAATATCATCTCCCAAACCACTGGGAAGGGCCTCATGATACTCCGCATCCAGCACCGTCACCATGAAGTTGGTACTCAGTGGGGCCACTGCTGAAGGATCCCACGTGGTGACCACCTTGCCCAGCTTGTCGACAGCCTCATGGAACCTCACCATACCAGACTTGACGATCTTGCCGGACTCGGGATCATACAGTAAGTAGGCCGAGGAGACCTCAGAGTGACCAACGTACCTGAGCTGCTTCGCTCGGTCACTGAGCTTATGCTCCCTGCTGTCCGGGTCCACAAAGGCATACGCCAGACAGCCAAATACCCGAAGAAGGGAGAGGTCATAGTGTTTCCCATACAGTATGAAGTAGGGGGACTGCTTGTGCAGAGGTCGCTGGAAGGTCCTGTTCAAGGTGTACACGGTGTGCCGAACAGATAGCGGCCATACCTCCACACCAAAGCCAGAGGTCACCAGCATTGCCCGAGCCATGGCCTGCACCGTCCTGTGGGACCTCTCAACCCGAGACTGGTTCTCGTGGAGGTATGGTGACCCATGCCGCTGCTCAATGCCTCTCTCCTTGCAGTATTGCTGCGTCTGCCCAGCAATCATAGTCGAGTCGCCGTCAGTGTGCAGGACCATGTGGTACTTCTCCTCCAGGCCCATGCGGCTCCTGTGCTTCTTGACCTCGACCAGGAACTCCTCCAGCGCCCCCAGATAGTCGGACTTCCTCTTCAGGAAGTACACACACAACCAGGATGTGCAATCATCCAAGAAGAGAACAAACCACCTGTACCCACCAGCACTGTGCCTGAAAGGCCCACAGGTGTCAGACCACACCAACAACCCAATCTCCGCAGCCCTCTCCCTGCCCGTAGGCTTCATAGAAGGTCTGATGGCCTTGGTCAGTCTGCAGGAGACACACCTCTCCGAGCAGCGCAGCACCAGGCTCTTGGCATACTGCGCAGCCGTGATGCCCATGGGGACCCCCTCGTCCAGCATGTCCTGCATGGTGATGTCGCCAACATGTCCAAGTCGAAGATGTGCAAGCATCTTGGCGTCAATCTTCATAGCTGTATGCCCATCCTTGTACAGTACCACCACTGGCCACTTGGTCTCTCTGACCCACACCCTGTCTTCTCCACACATCTCGAGGTGCTCCACGTTGTAACATGCATCCAGTGGAGCCGAGAATATAGTTTCCCCAGCAGGATACTCATGAACAATGGCAAACTGCGACGTAAGCTGCCACCAGCTTGCAGTCTCCCACTTGGGTAACACCAAAAGAAACCTGGTGGACTGAGGTGCCCTATCAAAATCCCTGAGTGCCTTCTGCAGGCACTTCAGGATGATATCATGCTGATAGGGAGGGTTGCCATAGCACGCCTCACCTGCCCAGTCCCTGTCAAAGCAAGAGCGACCAGCGGTGCAATAGCTGCCCAAGATGTGGTTGTCATCAGAGGCAAAGAGTTCCAGAGAGAACGGCCCATGCTCCTCGATGTGCTTTGCAGCCCCCTCAAACTTCCAGTCCGACTTATCTCGGTCAGAGTCATCGTGGTATGCTGCACAGGCTACATATGCATCCAGAGCGCCAGCCACCCGATCCTCATATATGATGTATTGGTTGCCAACCCTGGAGAATGAGAATGTTATCCCCTCACTGGATATCCGCCTGGCCCCAAAGTCAACACTGAAACCAGCATCCTCAAGCGCCACCACTGACACCAAATTGAAAGGCTGCCCAGGGATACAGTGTGCACCAGTGAATTGCAGCCCAACAGCGCGCCCAGTAAGCACATCCAGCTTGGCAAAGGTCACCGTGCCACTGCCCTCCGATGAGACAGTGCCCGCCTGCACCACACTGAAAGTAGACTGTGAAGTGGCATCAAAGTCACTCCCAAAGCTGGCCCTCGAGTTGAATATGTGCTTGGAGGCACCACTGTCCAACATGGCCACTTGACCACCGCCTGCAGCCAATGGCAGGTCGCCGGTGAATGTGTCAGTCCTGCTGTGCGCCGATGCAACACACAGGGCAAGTGGGGTGCATATAGGATGCCCCCCTGGTAAGTCACCTGACTCGTCATCATCAGAGCCACTGCCATCCTCCAGATCAGGCGCATCATCATACCAATCAGCACCAGTACCAGGGTCAGCGCTCTCGAGGCAGAGGTGTTGCTCACAAGGGAGAGAGAATAACCCAGATGCCCAATCATCAGAGGGGACGCCACCCACTCCTTCAAGGGGCTGCAACATGCACACCTCGTCCTCCTCGTCCGAGTCCGAAGCGTCCACCAGATCAGGCATATCCTCTGAAGCATAGCCATCATAATCCGAGCTAGTGTCAGAAGCTGCATCCAGAGCACTGATGGAGTTACCAGAGTCACCGCCACAATGAGGGTAAAACAGCCCAGATGCCCAATCATCAGAGGGGATACCCCTCCTTCAAAGGGCTGCCATGAGTGCTCACCATCCTCCTCGTCCGAGTCAGAGGCATCCTCCAGAGCTGGCACAGTATCTGACGCATAATCTTCCTCATCCGAGTCAGAGGAATCACTGAAACCAGGCACACATCCGAGTCTAGATAGTGTGTGACAGGCCCAGGCATGATGGCGAGCAGCAACCCTTGCAGGTGTCATGAAACTGACATCAGAGCCACCCAGTGCATGCACATACTCAGGCAATGGGTGAGAAGAGAAGGCATGTTGAAAGGAAACCTGCTCAACACCATGCACCACATAGGCATCTGGTGTGGTTCCAGAGGTATGGTCTTCTGGATCCGAAGAGTCATCACCACGATGAGAAGAGCCTTCAGAGTCATAGCCACTGTGATCTGAACCGTCACTGCCACCAGACGAGGAGTCAAAGTCCCAATCATCCTCATAACCATATCCCAGCAAGGTCCAGAAGTCCTCAACCGCCTGCACCGTGTCCCGAGTGACCATGCTGAGCAAGGTCACCCATGACTGCAACTTCTCAAAGGACCCTCGCACCATGACCGGCTCCTTCTCAATCAGTCGCTGCAGTAGACCGTGCTGCTCCGCCACAAGGTGCTTGGCACACTCCATCTTCACTTGGCACACCACTCTGCCAACAGCAGGAAAGTGATGATCCTCCAGCACCTTCAATGCCCTGTCCGACACTTCCACAGAGCCACCCATGAACATGCTATGCACACCTTGGACATCCGTGGTGTACCATGGCTGCCTGGGGGATATCTGATATCCAGTCCCAAGATGCTGCTCCCTCCCTGCTTCCCACAGGGCTTGGGTAGGCTCAAGCTTCCTCCCAGGGAGGGCCGTGCACAGAGTGTCAATGTACACAAACGAGTCGTACACTGGAGCCACCGGAAAGTACTTGTGCTTGTTCAACAAGAACCGATGCTTGTTGGGCACATAAGGGTGTGACCTCTTACCATGCTTCTTCAATGCAGAGTGCCCTCTCACAGAAGCATCAGACCTCCACCGACAGACACCACTCACAGATTGGCCCTCTTCTCCAACTGGGAAAGAATTCTCAGAAGATGTAAGTCCACCCAGAACTGCATAGTAGTTGTACAGGGAGACACCAGCATAGTCTTCCCCAATGTAACCAGAGATAAACTGGGGCATGTCCTCAGAGAAACAGGTAACCACACTGTCCAGCTCACAGATTGCATACAGAGCCTCCCCAGAAGCATCCACACCAGGGTCCTGCTGAGCTTCAGTGACAGCAGCCGCACGATTGGGTAGCTTCCCATGCTTCTGGTAGTCCTGGACCCTCTTCATTATCGCGTCCCTCCTCTTGGGATTCTTCTTGAGGAACTCCTCCCGCTTGCCCTCGTTAGTCACAAAACACTCCTTGGACGAGTGCCCAGTCATATGACATATGGGGCACGGAACCTTCTTGAGCATCACAGTACGTTTCTGCTCCTCCTGCTTGCGCCTGTCCTCCACGATTCCAGCACCCGTCTCCGTAGCTGCCGCTGAAGTAGCTATAACGTTGTCGAAGTGGTCACACACCGCGTCACTCAGCTCCTGGAACGACGGTATCTTGTTCTTGGAGTACATAGAACGTACCACAACATACGCCGGGTTCAAGAACTTCAGCACCATAGCCACAAAGACCGCCTCCAGGCTGGCAACATGAAATTTCTCACCGGTAGGCAGGAATTCGCTCGTGCACGCATATTCCTTCACCCTGTCGAGAAGTTGCCGCGCACTCAGAAAGAACGGCAGTGGGTTAGCAAGCGATGCAAACTTCTTCGTGTCATCAAGCAGAGCCTGGACCTGCCTCACAAAGTACGCAGGGCCCGTGCTCCGACGCATTTTAACTAACTGCCGCCAGGCCAATATACCATTCGCCTCCTCACTGTACGTCTGCACCACCGCATTCGCCGTCTTGGAAGTCACGGCCGACAGAAAGTCGTGAAACAACTGATTCGCTGCCACAGAGAAGTGCTCGTCGTTCTTGATGTCCTCCAAGTCGCGCGCGTCAGATAAGAGCAGCGCCAGCGCCCGGTGACGCAAACATGGCACAATTTTACCGCGGAATTCCAGCCACTTGCTGTCATTTTCTGCGTCCTGACCAGAATAAAGCTGATCAGACTTGAAACTCTTCAACATTTCCGCCAGAGGAGGCAAAGGTACGCTCGCAGTACCACCCGCAACGCGAGAGTGCATACCAGAACTAGACATACCAGATTTCGCGGCCTCAGGAGACGCAACAGCTTCTCCCGTCCCCACATTTTGATTCGCAGCGAACTGGGTCTGTGCCAGGACCTGAACCATCTTCATAAGCTCATTTATACGCGCGTCTTGCTGCGCAGAGAGCTGTTGTTGTCGCTCATCGATAAGAGCTGTCAACGCCGCAGAGTCCTCCCCAACTGAAGTTCCACCTTCCGACATCACTTCCGAGATATCGCCGTAAGTAGATTCCACACCCAGTCCTGGTGGGGTCCGCCCCGCAAGCTTGGCTTTGTCTTGTCTCATACTCATTTCCGAAAAACGCGCAGCGAAAAAATTGCGTGATACAACCGTAGGTTAACACTTACTGTGTAGTAAGTGGGCCCAAAACCTGTAGGAATTCGAGAGTTTCGGTTACACAAAAGCAAGCGTAAACTTTCATTATCAAAAGATATATCAGTTCGTAGCTCGAAACGACACGAACATTTGCGCGCCATCATTACTGATTGGGCGATTAGGCGATCTTATGTGAAAGTTCACGAAACAGACTCCTACGTGTCACTGTCGTGTTCATACCGACCGCAGTGACACTCCTGACTACTACAGATGGAGTCATTACGCACTTCCCGATGGTCATCAGTGATCTGACGGCCACGATTAGTTCAGCAGATCTACAGATCTAGATCTAAGGGTTCCACAGTGTTTCTTTAGGGTTTCTTCAGGGTTTGAGCATCCTGACTACTGTACAAGGTCTAGATAGTCATGCTTTACACCAAACTGATCAGCAGCACTTGCAGATTCCAATACCTATGACCCCTTCTACTGTGTGAGGATCATCTTCTCTCAGCCACGAGATATATTGTATTGGATGGACCAGCGTGACTGGCTTGACCGATGCGTCTGCGTCATTAGCAAATCGCCCTGGTGCCATCCGACGCCCGGCCTCATAGGCACCCAGACCGCGTGCTCCTCGGAATGGATCATCGCCTCAAAGACGAAACTCCGGAGGTGTCTTTCCGAGCTCTTGTCGTACACCACCCTAGCGCTTACCCGCAGCAAGGTGTTGTTCTGTAGCTCCAAAACCTGGTCCGGTCGAAACTGCGCGGACACGTAGTACGGCAGCGCGGAGGGGAGCACGCGGCGGCGCGACGAGGAGGTTTAGGCGAGGGCGCATGAAGCCAGTTCCCATAAACACAGAGAAGTTCTTGTGAATGAATGAGGGGACGCTTTGGCGGCGACAGCGGAGAGGGGTGGGGCGGCGTGCGGAGGGCGGGGCGTGTGGAGCTGGCGCGTAGGGCGTTTGCGGCGGGGGGAGAGGCCATGGCGGCGATGGCAACAGCGGCGCAGGTGGGCTGGGTCGACTCACGCCGGCGAAGATGCAGCTCGCGCTCTGCGTGCAGCAATCTTCGAGAAGCGTGTACACCAGCAGGTACGGCATCGCGCAGCACTCGGCCAGGTTGGTGTAACAGTAATCCAGCGTGTACGCGAATGGATCGTAATCGAAGTTAAATTCGAACAAAAATTTGGACTGTGACATCGTAGAGGATACAGGCATCAACGGCGGCGGCGGCGGTCTAGTCCCCGTCAACTCCATCAATCGCTCGCGCGTCAGTATTTCCGTAGGTACCGTGGGCGCGTGCGTTCGCACCGGTGCGTACGTGTACGTGATGTTTACGGTGTACTGCACCTTACAATACGCGTCGACTGATAAACCGTAATATACATCCAAGTCGCGGTCCACGATCGCGTGGAAAACAACATCCGATCTGTCCACTCCGTACCCGGATTGTTGCAGACCGTCGTGCACCGTATCTTCGCGTCGCCGCATGGCATCCGACGAAAAAGCCCTCGCCGCCGTTCCGCATGGCAGCATCTCGTCGATGCGCGTCTGCAGGTGCCGCCTGTCCAGAGGCGGCGCCATGACCGTGCTGGACGCGTTAATGCAGTACGTCCAGGTGTCGTAGTGCCGACTGATGTCGTCCGCCCGCAACGTGTTGTCCAGGAGAGGCATGACCTCCGGTAGCACCCCGTGATGGCGCCACTCGCTCGACTTGATTTCGTTATCCGCGTCGCGGTAAAAGAAGCAAGCCACGCCCCGCGTGGCCGCGTCGTAGTGCGGTATGCTCCACACACCGTCGTCGCATTCGTACGCAACGCACGACTCGTCCGCGCCCGTGAGCGGCATCCGGTTGCAAGCCTCCCCGCACACCGTGCAGTCGGTCATAAAAATCGGCGTCATCCTGGCGAGCGAATCCGCATCGGCGTTTAGGTTGGTCAGCTCGTGGTGTCCGATATACCCGCTGCCGCACCCCTGCGGAGGCGGTGGCGGGTTTGGTGGTGAAAACGGCGGTACGGGCGGATGCGGCGGGGCCATGGGGGGTGCGCCCGTTGGAGCTTGAGTGGGCGTCGCGGTGGTCGGTGCGTGAGTGACGGGCGGAGGACACGGCGGCGGTGGAGGCGAAGAGACCGTGTTGCTGAGCGTGTTCTCGTCGTGGGTGATGTCGGCGCAGTCTACGCCGATGAAAATCGCCAAAAAAATGTTCGGGATCGCGCAGCAGGACACTGGATCCATCAGACAGCTCTGCAGCGCGTCCTCAAAAACGCGCGCGTCGTCGTCGTTGGCGGTGGCCGAAGGGTCGGCATACGCGATCGCGGTCGGAGGGTGACTCATCCCCGGCGACAGAGGGGGCGGCGGTGGATTGAAGCTGTACGGGAACGTCACCGTGACATGGAAACGCACCGTGCACCCCATATCGAAACCGTACAACCCCAGATGCTCCCTTACGCTTGCGCTCACCCGTACCTCTCGCTCCGTGAACAGCGTGCGGTTCACGTTACCCAGCGCGTTCGCATTTAAATTTTGAATGAGGGCGTCGCGCACGGCCGTCGCATTGTCGTGGCATACGCCGCCTCGGACGGTGTATGCGAACGTAACCTCCTCGGGCGCCTGAACGGGTAGCGTAGGCGCAAAAGTTAATTGGGGATCGTGCTCGCAGTACATCCACACGTCGTAGTGCATGCTGATGTCCGTTGTGGCGAAATGCTGCGTCAATATTTCGATGGGCATCTCGTGGTGACAGATTTTGCCGGGCATGTTGAAGTAACAGTTCCAGGTTTTTGGGACCACCTCTGTGGTGTTGTAAAGCACGCAGGCCACGTTTGGAGGGTGATAGTTCGGTATCATGCGCACACCCTCGTTGCATTCGAACGCCTCGCACGCGGCGTCCGCGTCGCACACCGCGGCGCAATCGCTGCAGTTTCCGCTCTCGTGTATCCGCAGCATGCGGTTCGCGTAGTACAGATTGGTTCTGTTGGAGACGAAGGCGTAGTCCGGACCGCACGCCTCTCCGCGGTCCGTAGTGGTAGGTGCGGACGTGGGCATGGCGGTCGGGGTAGCGGTTGGCGCTGCGGCGCTGATCGTTGGCGCCGCGGTGCCGATGTTGTGTGCGGAGCATGCCGCGGTTGTTGACAACGCCAATTGCTCCGCGCAGCACCTTGCGAGCTCGTAGGTGCAGGTCGTGATTACGCGATCCACCAAACTCGTATCGTCCGCAGCGTCCTGCGCTTGAAAAGTGATAGCGACCGCGTTATTGCACTGAGCGCCATAAAATATGCCGACTCGCTCATAATCGACTGTCACACGTACGTTTACCTCCATAATCGCATCGCGCACTTCCTCTCCGATGCGATACGCGTCAAAAGTGCTAAGCTCGTCTTCGCACACCCCATGTAGCCGTATGAGATGCGTCTCACCCATGGACGTGCTCAGTCCATACATCGACTCCACCATCGCTGTAGGCGCAGCGGTGACGAATACGGTGGGCGATATCGTTGTGGGCGATTGCGGCGTTGGCGTGACAGCTGTTCGGTCGTTGTCATCAGTAACGAGCATCGGAACACCGTAAAACCCGTAGAAATTTACCACGTTCAACTCCTCGCTGCGCGGTTTTGATTTTTCTGCGAGCTCGACCGATGGCGGTATCCTACTCGATGATGGAGGTGGCGGAGTCGTGGCGACATCTTCAGATGCGCACCCCAGAAACAACGGTCCGAACATCAGGCAAGCGTCGCCATCCCAAGGGTCCGTCACCACGGTTGCATCGTCGTTGGTGACATCGACATCCGCGTCGGTTAACGCTTCCGCCTCGTATTGAATCCCCACGTCGGCCACGCAACCCAGTCCGTACAACCCCGAACGCAGCGTGATGTCGACCGACACCTGCGAGGGCTCCACCGCCGCGTGCGTCGCCGACTCGTGGCTGCGATCGGCGTGGTAGGTCTGCAACGCGCGACGCAGGGCCTGCACGTCCACGCGGTCACAGGGACCCTGGAGCGGCAACTCCCGCAACGCGCCGTACAGGCGGCGCGCGCCCAGATTCAAACCGTAGACCACGGCATCAGTTGTGACGGTATCCGGAGACGGTAACGCCAAATTTGTCTGTACGTCATCATGCGATACGGTAGCATGCTTCGCGTCCCGCGACGCGCTGATGATTTGCAAGCCGTAAAATCCGTACAGCTCTACGGCGACAAACTCCTCGTCGTGCAATCGTGGTTTGGGGTTTACAAAAGGTGGTGGCGCAATCGCAGTAGTTGGGGGTGGTGGGTTTGCGGGCGCCTCCGGCGCGCACCCAAATAGCAACGATCCGAACATCAGGCAAGCGTCGCCGTCCCAAGGATCCGTCACCACGGTCGCATCGTCGTTGGTGACATCGACATCCGCGTCGCTCAAGGCTTCGGCCTCGTATTCGATTCCCACGTCGGCCACGCAGCCCAGTCCGTACAACCCCGTACGCAGCGTGATGTCGACCGACACCTGCGAGGGCTCCACCGCCGCGTGCGTCGCCGACTCTCGACTGCGATCGGCGTGGTAGGTCTGTAGCGCAAGACGCAAGGCGTGCACGTCCACGCGGTCGCAGGGACCCTGGAGCGGCAACTCCCGCAACGCGCCGTACAGGCGGCGCGCGCCCAGATTCAAACCGTACACCGCGAACTGCAGTGGCGACGACAGTTCTTGCGACCGATTTACGATCGTCTCGGAAACATCCTTCACGCTCTTCCTTTCGACGAGGTCCGAGTACCCGTAAAATCCGTACAATTCAACCAGGATTGACGACGTATCTTGCGGCGGGAAAGTTTTAAGCAGTGTAGGCGGAGACGGGGCGGTCGCCTGTGGTGGCGAGATGGTGGCAGCGTCGTCGTTCGATGTACACCCCGGCAGCAGAGGCTCTAACATAAGACACAGGTCTCCGTCCCAAGGATCAGTCACCACCGTCGTGTCATCGTTGGTATCGGCCACGTCCGCGTCGTTAAGAGACTCCGCCTCGTACTGTATTCTTACTTCGGCCACGCAGCCCGATCCGTAAAACGCCGTATGCAAAGTTATGTTTACTGTAATTTGCGACGTGTCCACCGCTGCGTGAGTTCTCGACAGGCGACTGAGGTCGGCGTGGTACACCTGCAGCGTGCTACGCAAGACCGCCACGTCTATACCGTCACAAGCGCCGGTCAAAGGCAAAGTTTGTGACGCTCCGTACAGGCGTAGCGGTCTAAGGTTCAATCCGTAAACCGCAGATTCAGACACGTTTGGTGGGGGTGACGGTTGGGTTGATTGCGACTGATCTGTGACTATGTTGGGTGTATTCAATGCGATGCTTTGAGCATCGGTATGCGTTTGGCCGTAGAAACCGTACAGGTCCACGGTAACGGATATTTCCTCGCGCGGATGCAGATTGAAGTTTACGGGCGGGGTGAGTGAAAACGGTGATGGTGGTGGTGGTAAAACGGCTCCGGTGGGGTTGTCCTGCTTGCACCCTTGCAGCAGATGCCCGAACATCAAGCAGGGGTCGCCATTCCAAGGGTCCGTCATCACAGGTGCGTCATCGTTGGTTACATCGACATCTGCATCGTCTAACGCCTCTGCCTCGTACGCGATTCTAACGTCGGCCACGCAGCCCAAACCGTACAACTCCGAGTGCAACGTGATAATAACCGACACCTGCGATGACTCCACCGTTGCGTGTAACGATGAATAATGGCTGCGGTCGGCGTGATACCTCTGTAACATGCGACGCAGGTTTGCCACATTCACATCATCGCAGGAGGACGCGAGCGGCAATGCCTCCTGCGCGCCGTACAAGAGGCGCTGTCCGATGTGCAATCCGTATATTGTCGAATGCGTTGGGCCTGACCGGGATGAAAGTTGCGAAATGGTCGATCCAGTATCTTCTCCCAAAGTACCGTTTTCTATCACATGCAAACCGTAGAATCCATAGAATGCGTCATTCGTTATCGTTATCTCCGTGGCCACGTGCAAAAGTGCGGACGGTTGTGTTTGCGGCGAAATTATCGGTGGTGACGGCGTGGCGGGCGGTGACGGATCGGACGAGGTGCATGTTTCGGGCATAAGAAATTCGCCGAACATGGCGCACAAGTCACCGTCCCAAGGGTCCGTCGGTCCGATATCGGGATCCGCGGCAGTTACCATAGGTGCAGCGTCGTAAGTGATGTTGACGGTCACCATACAGCCAATTCCATACAGCGCAGACGTGATGTTGGTAAAAAGCACGTGAACGGCGTCCTCCGCCACCTCTCGGTGAATATCGGATTCGGCGCTGCGCGTTGCGTGGTACGCACGCAGATACGCAGCCAAGGCGTGCAACTCCTCCTCGCCGCACGCGTTTTTCAGATGAAGCATCGCCGTTGCCGAGTACCGTCTGTCATGGTGCAGACCGTAGAATTGTCCGGCGCTGGTGAAGATGGCATCGGGCGCGGCCACCACTGTCGGTATCGAAGGTGTTTGAAGCGTCGAATACTCGTCGACGAGTAAAGCATCCGCCCTCGACGCGACGCCGTAGAAACCGTACAGCTCGAACGCTTCTCCGTCGGAAGTTTCCGTGGTAAGCAGTGACGAGGCCACGGTGAGCTCCCCGAAGGACGGCGCGATCGCAGGAGGCGGGGGGTACTGAATCTCGCAGTCCGGCAGCAGCACGGGTCCAAATATTAAACACGCATCACCGTCCCACGGATCGAATGCAGGCAGCGTGTCCGCGCTGGTGTCGGTCACTTCCGCAGCGTAAGAGATGTTGACCAGCAGCACGCATCCCAACCCGTAGAAAGAATTCAGTACCACGAGTTGCACGGTGATGTCGTTCGCTTCGATCGACGCGATGCCACTTGCGTCATGCGCGCTCATAATTGCGTGGTGCCGCCGCAAGTCACTCTCAAACGTTCGCAAACGCTGCTCAGTGCACGCCTCGTGCATCGTGTATTCCGCGCTGGCACGGTAGCGCTGCATCACCGCCGCACCGTAGAATGCGGCGACCAGCGCGTCCGGTAGCACCGACGGTGCATCGGCGGCGATCGGAGGCGCTGGGGTGACCGGGGTGCTGGCAGCGGGCGGCGGGGGATGCGTCCCGTCGGTGAGAACGCAGACCGCGTCTGCGAATTCAGATTGAAGCACCGCCTCGCAGGTGTAAAGTCCATCGTCATCACCCTCGCTCAAGGTGAGATCGACGTAACCGCGTACGCGGCACGCCCCATACCGAAGACCGTACAACCCGTCCTGGACAAGTTCGGCGATGACCTGCGCGCGAACCGCTCCCGCCTCCTCAAAAGCGTCGCGAATACGGTCGCGCACGCTTGACAAGCCTCCAATCTGGTGGCAATCGTCGTCAAAGAGAAGATCGTACGAAGCCGTCGCCGCGTGAAACCGCAGACCGTACAACGCCTGAACTTCGATCACGGGCGATTGCGGGGTCGGCGAAGGGAGTGGGTAGAATGGTGATGGAGCAGGCGGTGGAGGAGGGCAAGGGTCGTTCGAGTAAACTCGCTCCACAAACGTCGGCATGGAGCACCCAGGCTCCTGAGAGTGGACGTAAATCTCCACACGCTCGGGTGGTAAAACCGGGCGACCGTCTTGGGATGTTTGGTTTATCGCGGTGTTCAGGTACCAGTAATAAAAAGCTGATTTGCGCGTCATGTAAAACTCGCTATCGGTGAAGTCGTCATCGCATGTGTACGGAAATTGGGTTATGTTAAATTTTGTGAGCAACGCGTTTTTGTAATCAGGTAGATACTTGTTGCACGAAGACTGTTGAGTTTTGGGCTTGATCATGCAATCTTGATTTTGTATCGTGTCGAGCAGGATGCAGAGCTCCAGCGCAGGGGGCGATATCGAGGAGGGGGCATGTTCGGGCGGCGGCGGGTCCACGCGTATTTCGTAAAATCTGCTGGACTTCGGGTTTAGGCTTAGTTATTATGGGCTCTGACTAGCCCCTAGCCTGACCCTGCTTCCGTTTCGTGTCCGTGACATCCTAGCACTGTACTGTACAGTAGTACAGTACAGGAGTACAGTCATTGTTACTGTCTGGGTTTCCGAGAGCATAAAGCTCCGGCCAGACACTGTTTATTTGATTATCAGTTTCATGCTTAGCAAGCTTAGCCGGACAGCGTATCTGTCTTCCTCGCAGGTTATAGGCCGCACCGGCTTTCCGGTGGTTCTGATGATGGCACAGCGCCTTGCTGTTGCCATGTTCGGCTAAGTAGGACGTAGGAGGGGTTGAGCGCCCACTTGGGCGGTGGTGGATTACTCTTACGGTATGGCCTTTTGACTTGGCAGTGATGGCGGCACGCATTGTGCTCGCCTTCGCTGCGCAGGAGATCAGTTAGTGGCGGATTATTTTATTTTACAGAAGCATCGTCGCAGCGAGAGTTATTCTGTTTCGTGCGCCGCTGGCTCCGGCGAGGTCGTTCCACACGTGGCTGAATTTTGGCCGCTCTCATGGTTTCGCTTACGACCTGTGGATTTTGATCTGTCGACTGAGGCTTCTACGAACCATCTGGCCGCTGTAAGCGTTCTTCCACCATCTCCCTGTTTAGCTCAACCTCCTCCCCTGTCTCTTCATCATGGTAACCACAGCAAATAGATCGACGCGGTCTCGCGTCCGTAGATTAGAAACGATTTTTGATGACGTCGGTGCGCAGCACGCTGCGACTCCACACACTCCGCAGCTGCCAGCTCCGACCACCGCAGCTGCGAGAGAGATTTTGGACAAATGTAAACAATTGGCACGTGACAGTTTCGACCGAAAAGTTGCCAAAACCGTTGCCACTAAAATTCTAGGCGACAAATCGGAGCGCTTTGCGGGAACAGAGGTGGACGCTGTGGACATTTTTTCACAATTAATGCATGAGCTCCGCACACAGTTTGTGCTTCAGTCGACGGCGTTTGCTCCCCTGTTTGACTTGACTGACATGGCAGTTGAGGCCAGGCATGAGGCAAATGAACTGCTGCTCTCGGCTCTGACATTCCTGGCTCGCCCTGGCTCGCCTGCCCGTGACTGGCTTGAGGCCTCTGGGTCCGACGTTCCTGGAGATGGCAAGCGCGCTGCCCTTGAGGTGGTGCGCATGCTCCAGGAGCGTTCGGAACCCTTTGACTCCTTTGAGTTGCTGCTGGCGGTCCGCATCCCCAGCAGCAAAGATCCTGACCGTGGCATCCGCGAGTTCAATGGCCTGTTGAGGGACGTTCAGCGTTCCCACAACTTGCCAGAGGACGCGGTGAAGCGGCAGTTTCTGAAGGCTCTTGGCGATTCGTGGCTATACCGTGATTTGGCTAACTCTCTGGCTCGGGCTGACCAGCGGCAGGGCGTGTCTCTCCTGACTATTCAGGCTCGTGTGCGGGAGCAGTTCCGCCACGGCCTGAAAGTCTCTGACGCCCCTGTCTCTGCTCTGTCGTTCGGCGATGGCGCGTCTGACCTGACTGCGGCGTTGTCCAGTCTGCGGAAGCAGCTGGAGCGCATGCAACAGGACATTCGTGACCTGAAGCGGCAGAAGCGGGAAGGGCCTCCGCCTGCGGGCAAGCACCTTACCCGCTCTGCTGCCAAGCTTCATCGTGCTGGTGTTAAACCGCTTGGCACCGCTCCTCATGTCTCGTTTGACAAGAAGAGTGGTGCCTTCGTGCCCCACTGCCAGAATGCGGTGTGTGCACAAAGTGGCTTGAAGCACTGGCATGCTGAATGCCCCAACGGCGGTCGTCACTCTGCCCACTATTGTAGTGCGGTTGAGGACTACGAGACTGACTGCTTGGCTGTTCGTTTCCAGCGTTTCTATGACGCGGGAGATGAGCACGCCTTCGAGTCGCTCTGCACGATGGAGGGTCGCCCAGAGGTGTGCGAGCTGTCGGCGCATTCCTTTGTGCCGGCTGAGCCCACATCTCTGAAGCACTTTCAGGATGCGGCGGCTTCCGCTCAGGATGCGGCAGCTGACGATGACGGCGAGGCTCACTTTCCTCTGGCCACGTTCCATTCGAGTGCACGGGGTTCGATTCCGCCACCGCCTGCGGTTCGGGATCCCTCTGCACTCGTGGCTGGTGGTGTGCCTACGGCTCATGACCCACCAGTGGCTGTGCCTGGCTCTCTCGGCTTGCCCGGTTCTGTCCCATCGCTCCAGCTTGGCGACACTGCACCGGCTCCGCTGTTTGCTGGCATGACGATTGAGGCTTCTGACATTGGCTCTGAAGGCTCTGACAACGGCCAAGGCTCTGACGATGGCTCTGACGGCGGGCAACAAGTGGCTTTTGACTCCTTCGGCACTCTTGGGCATGGCGCTGACAGGGGAGCATCGCCAGCAGCGGCTCCGGTGTACCGTCCGCGGGCTCCGCCGAGCTTTCTCCGATGTGCGTTGATGTCTTCGGTTCTCTGCTGTTCTCTGTTGGCCAGTGCTACGGCATCTCTGGTTGCCGTGGGCGGTGGTGACAGGGGCCTGGTTGAGCCCGGAGTCACCGTCCATCGGTCTACTGGAGATCTCTTTGCTTCGGATCCGCCATTTGGCTTTCTGGACATCCGTGGTTGGCCGCCCGACGATCGAGTTTTCTTGTCTCTTTCTTCAAAGTTCAAACCACCGTGGGATCCTGCTTGTCTGACTTCTTCCGTTGATTTGCTTTCAGCAACGGATCCACCTTGCCCACTTGGGTCTGGTGGTGCTCAATCGGTTACAGACAACTTGCATTTCACTTCGGGACTCTTCTGTATTTACATCCCAACCGCTGAACTCGGCTCTGCTGACCAGCCTCAAGGTGGCTGAGTTTCTTGGCATTTACCCTGGTAGCTTGATTAGCTTTAGCCCAGTAGTGGGATGACCGGGTCAAGACCCCGGCACCCAGCTAGAAGTGATCGGTTTCCACCGAAGTGAATGTTAGGTGTTTGTTTATGTCTCGTGGCTGTATATACTGTACCTGCTCTGCTAGGCAGTCACACCCACGGGTGGTGTGCTGGACTTCGGGTTTAGGCTTAGTTATTATGGGCTCTGACTAGCCCCTAGCCTGACCCTGCTTCCGTTTCGTGTCCGTGACATCCTAGCACTGTACTGTACAGTAGTACAGTACAGTAGTACAGTCATTGTTACTGTCTGGGTTTCCGAGAGCATAAAGCTCCGGCCAGACACAAGTTATGTGATTATCAGTTTGTTCCCTAGCAAGCTTAGCCGGACAGCGTATCTGTCTTCCTCGCAAAATCCGTAAAGCGTGTCCTCGGATCCGGCGCGATCGTCGAAAGCGATGCTAATATCTTTGCGGGGCGGGGCGATGGGTTGGGCGACGGCGGTCTTGGGATCTGACTGCCGCTCCTCAATCTGCGATCTTAATCCGTAGAACCCGTAAAATAGCACCGACTCGACTGGCGTCGCTCTTGCGGCGCGCTCCGATCGCTGCGAA
Source organism: Cymbomonas tetramitiformis (assembly GCA_001247695.2). Classification (NCBI taxonomy): domain Eukaryota; kingdom Viridiplantae; phylum Chlorophyta; class Pyramimonadophyceae; order Pyramimonadales; family Pyramimonadaceae; genus Cymbomonas; species Cymbomonas tetramitiformis. The sequence continues at coordinate 92,080 of LGRX02001041.1, read as the reverse complement.
GAGGGCGTCGACAAGTCCACTTGCGTAGGAGGTAATGCGCGCGGTGGCACGTGTTTGGGAGTAAACACACCGTAAAATCCGTACAGGTCGATAACGCTTGCAGATTCTGCCCGCACGCTCGACAGGACCCCGCCTGCAATCGCTTGTAGGCCTTCACCGGTATCGCTCGTAATCGTCGGACCCACGACTCGCACGCCGTACAGCTCATCGCTCAAGCCGTAGAGCGCAGTGTTCGCGATGACGAGCGACGACGTTGGCGGAATCGCAACGGGCGGAGGGGTCGTATTGGGCGGGGGTGGGTGTTGCTTCGGCGCGGCGGGCGTGCTGCAGCTAGGTATAAGAATGGGTCCGAATAGCGCGCACGGGTCAGTTTCCTCGAAGGCTATGATGTTCGGATCTCCGTCCGCGCTGGTTTCGCTAAGCTCGGCGTCATGGATCACCTCGCCCCGCAGTGTGCAGCCGATGTCCGCGCCGTAGAAGACGGCGTCGATCACAGCCACCGATACAGAAAGGTTCCGCAAGTGCCCATGCCTTCGCTGCAGCTCACGCTCGTAACGTCCCATTAAGGCATCGTCGCACGCCTCGTCGATAATTAGGTGAGCCACCAGGTGCAATCTACGGGTCGCCCTCGTATCGATCCCGTAAAACGTATCGAGTGTGGGTGCGGGTGGTGGGTCATGAAAGACGGTGCGCGGCGTGGGCGGTGACGACGTGGGATCGGATGGCGGTGGCGACGCCGCGCACTCCGGTACGAGCACCGGGCCGAACATCAAACATTCGTCACCCGACCACGGGTCGACGACCTCATCGTTCGAAATGGGGTCGTCGGACAGTTGGGTGGCGTTGTATGCGATTCGAACGCTGGCTATGCAGGGAAGGCCGTAGAAAGAATTTTGGACTATTCTCGCCGTTACCCGCACGCTGCTGGCGTGCACGACGTCGTGCAGCGCGGAAACCAAGCTCTGTTCTGCGTGGTACTCTCTCAGGTAATCCGCGATGCGCACCATGGAGGCGTCGTCGCAGGAACCGAGCACACGCAGCGTGCTCGTTGCGCCGTACAAGCGGGTGCGGGCGAAACCGAGTCCCGTACGCAGGCCGTATAGCATGAACAAGGGGTGCGATTGCGGCGCGTTCGCTGTGCGCTGCGCGCGATCGGACAACGTTGTTGGCCGCGGGGCGATTGTGATCCCGTACATGTTTGATTGTGAGGAAGCATCGTCGCGCGTTTCCGCATCTCGTCGTCGCTCTTCGAATGTAGGAGAGGCCGCTTGCACGGGCACGCCGTAAAAGCCTGTCGATTCGACCACGTCGGACGCAAGCGCCGGAGGCGGCGGCTGCGCGCCCGAAGCGGTAAGACCATAAAAGATTGACGGCACCGCTTGATCAAAAGGCGCGGTCGGAGCAATGGTAACATTGGCAATGAGAACCTCGTCCAGCTCGTAGTACACGGGCGTGGGGGTCCCGTAGGACTCCGTAAAGTTGTCGTCGAAGATTCGCTCGGGGTAGTAGTACAGGTCCACAATAAAACGGATCATGGTATCCCTGGTCGTGTTGGCGAAGTTGACCGTCACGTTAAGCACCACGCTGTTATCGCTGGCGGTCGCGGGGGAATCCGTCTGCATCAGATGGCGACCGTCATACATAAAGTCCGTACCTGCGGGGTAAACACGCTATTCGCAGAAAATGACATTATCACATATCATTTTTTGGAATTTTGGAATTTCAAAAAAATCCGGATTTAGGGAGTTTTAAGATGATATAAGGCATATATATAGGCGACACATTTGACAAGTACATTATGCGTCGAAAAAAACACCATAATATGCATACACGTATGAGTCATTCATCATTAAACTTTTTACGCGAGTAGTGTACATCTAATATGGTCGAGGCATAACTGATACTATCAGTCATGGCGGTCGACAAACACAGCTAAAAGTCAAATCGAGTAGAGGCATACTGATCACTATTGCTATTCAGAGGCAGAGATGTTACAATTTCTATTATGGCACCGGTGCGTCCTCTGAGCTATCAGGTTCTTTCTCCACTTGAGCGGCCTGCGCGTTGGTGATCGTCTCGGTGGCGCCATCATGCTCCTTCTCGAAGTTGTTCAGGCGCATGTTGGTGCTGGAGACCATGTACGGGTCGTTGTCAAAGGCGATCACGTTCATGCCACAACGCAGTGCCGCCATGGCTGTCGACCCCGAACCGCAGCAAGCATCCAGGATCCAGTTTTTTGGGTGCAGGTCGTCACCGCACCCCGTGGGGTTCTCTCCCATCATGTGGGTCTGGATCAACTCCTGCAGGAGCGCCTGGGGCTTTTGGTGCGGGTTCACCGTTTTCCCCTCGCGCTTGTATAACTGCAGCACGACGGGGAAACCCTGGAACAAGTTCGCCCGGGTGAGCTTCTCCGCCTGTTTACTGCTGAGGTCGAAGGCGCACATCCAGTCGGGGCGGTTCACTGCCTCGATCTCCGGATCCGCCTCCTTTGCCTTCATGTGGAAGCCTGTCACCCCCACCTCGACGTTGTTGTAGCGAACCTTCTTGTTGGGGTTCATGTGGCAATTCTCCTTCTTCCAGAAGAAGCGCTCAGCACGCCCCGAACAGAAGCCATCGATGACCTCCAGGAAATCGTTTTGCTGGGCGAATCCACAAAAAATGGAGAAAGTCCACGCAGGGGCGGTGGTCTTGGAGTTGAAGTTTTCGAGGAACTTCTGCAACCCCTCCTTCGTGAACGCGTTTGGACTCTTCTCCTTGTCCATGCCGTACACGCAATCCAGGATGCAACCGGTGTAGTTGAGTTTGGGGATGCCCTTCAGGCCGTTGACGTCACCCTGCACCACCTTCCACTGCGGCTTGATGGTGACCTTCTCGTGAGTGGGCTCCTCCTCCGAGAGATCATGTTGCGCAAGGGCTCCATCATCGCCCGCGACCGGTGCCGGCACCGACAGCTTTTTGTCAACCTTCACGGTGACCGACTGGAGGTGCAATCGGCTCAGGTTGTCCGGCTGACTCGACTGATTAATGTGCTCTTTGGCGTTCTCGACGTATCGAATGATCTGCAACGGGACCGCCACTGCACCGCGACGTGCGCCCCCTTTCTGAGTCGACAAGCAACCGATAAGTCCTTCGATTTTGTCTTGCGAGGTCCAGTACGGAGTGAGCGCAGACTTCACCTCCTCCCAAGTTTCCACCCCCGTCGCCGACACCAAGAACTTCTGCACCTGCCGCTCCTTCTTGAACTGTGAGATGACGGCTTGACCCTCATTGAGCGTCATCTGTTTGTTCAAGATCTCGTTCAGGTACTGGTCGACCTTGTTGTACTCCAGGTCCCCAGCAAAGCCTTGAAGAACAATCCAGAAGGTCATCGCCATGGGGGGGGGGCCTTGTCGGGCTGCCACCTCCTCCTGAAGAATGCCGGCCCCCGCCTTGTCTGCCGCCACTGCCTTGCTTCGATCCACCATCTCCGTGTCCACCTGACGGTTCGACACGCCTTTGTAGCCCTTCTTCTTGGCAGGTCCGGCCTCGGCAGTGGAGGGGGTGGATTTGCGCTTGGAGGCTTTGGACTTGGCGGTCTCCTTGATCTTGGACATGCCTTTCAGCTCCGAGTTCGAGTAAGCGGTCATGATGTTAACGCACAGGTCGTACGTCTTCTGTCTGAAAATCGCAATGTGCCACTGCGAAGCGTACTTGTTGTGGAACTCTGTGGTGACCTGGTGCTTCGAGAACGCCTTGGTCTTCACCGCCAACTGGGCTTTAGCATCAAGATGCTCCATGACAGGCCACCAATCTTCTACATCCCGCATGTGGTCGGCGATTGCTGCCTCGTTCAGGATGTCCTCGTCATTCTCCTCGTCGTGAGTGGAGAACCCGAGAGGGAACTTGGTGACGTCCGGCATAGTGAACCCAAGATGTCCCTCGTACTTCGCCATGTTGGCAACGAGTCCCGTCGACAACCAGTGGCCGTGCGTCTCGTCGGTACCCGGTTTGCAAGGGATGAACTCCTGCACCAAGGAATCCTTGTACAGCTGGTAGAGAACGCCGTGCTTCTCTTGCAGCGTTGTACGAATGCCCTTGATCAAATCGGTGTTCGTGCGGCCTTTCACCGCCATGTCCACCGTGTTTTGATGCTCCCCGAGAAAGCGGACCATATCGGGGGTGAGACCGATATAAATCTTTGTTTCGAAAGCCCGAAACGCGATCTCCTCGGGGTCCTCCTCGTGGCATTCCAGAATTGCCTGAAAGGAATGCTGGTGACCGAAAACCTTGTTCTTGTAGGTCTTCCCCTCCATCCACTTGGAGAAGCTGAAGTCTCCTCGTTTCTCCACACCGTCGACGTTCACCAAGCCTGCGTTCTTGAGCGACCACGGATTCCTTTTGAACTGCGACTTCAGCTCGTTCACCCACCCCCGTTCTTGCTCACGGCACTGCTCGTACCCCCGCGCGTGATGACATGACGTAATCGGGCATCTGAAGGACGACCCGTACTTCGCCGAGTCCTCGTCAATCTCCATTGGTGCCGGCCAACGGTGCTCCTGCTCGATCAGTCGGCAAAGCTCGGATCTCTCGGTTTCGTTCATTTTCTTGTGCTCGACCTTCAACCTAGCATGCCAGCCGTGAACTTGTTGCTCTGCCTGTTGACGAGCCTCCGCAGGTGTCTTGACAGCCGACATGTTCACACCAGCACCAGCGCCGGTACCAGCAAGGGAACCGCCAGCAGCGAGCAAAAGGTCGTCGACTTCCCTGTCAAAATCGGTAACTCCCTGCAAAAATTCTCCAAAAAACCATTCTCAGCATCCAAGAAAAAAAATACAACAAATATTATCATTAGCTAATGATACGGTTTTTGCCTAGTTCAACCTCCAGGCCGGTCGAACCGGCAGACATAGTATCATTAGCTAATGATACGGTTTTTGCCTAGTTCAACCTCCAGGCCGGTCGAACCGGCAGACATAGTATCATTAGCTAATGATACGGTTTTTGCCTAGTTCAACCTCCAGGCCGGCCGTACCGGACCAAACCGTATCATTAGCTAATGATACGGTTTTTGCCTAGTTCAACCTCCAGGCCGGTTGAACCGGCAAAAACGGCAAAAACCGTTTTTTTTCCGGTTCGACCGGCCTGGAGGTTGAACTGGGAAAAACAGTATCATTAGCTAATGATACAGTTTGGTCCCGTTTGGACCTCCAGGCCAGTCGAACCACGAAAAAGGTATCATTAGCTAATGATACTAACTAGGGAAAACCGTATCAGTAGCTAAATATTCAAAGACACAAAGGTTTTGCGTAAAAAATTGGCCAGAGCCTCCGGCGGCCTTAGTCAATATAGGTGGCTAGGCAAAGCGTTTCTAATGTAACCGTACTGTCAGCACGAGTTAGGGTTTAAAAAACAGCACACCTGGCCGTCGTTGCCAGTTTGAAGAAAGTCCAATGGTGTCACTGGGAGCTCCAAATCAGCCCGCGCGGCTCTCTCTGCTGGTTTCTTCATAGCCCAGAACGCTGGCTCTAATGAGTATCTCCAGCAGTGGTTGATGAAACTCCACAGTATTTTGTCGCTGGTGATATTTGTGTCCGTCCCTTTGCTTACGACGTTGTCGTAATGGACCGCGCGGTTGGAGCCAATGGGCAATGACCTCCTTTTGTCGAACAGCGCGGTGGACACTTTGAAAGGTGCCATCGCCAAGTATTCTTCCTGAACTTTGCGCGAGCCGAGTATGTATATTATGCCTTCTTGTGTCGATGGGAAGTTTATCGCAGCAAAAAGGTCTTTGTTGCTTGCGTTCGCACTGAGAAAAGTCGGTAGTTCTAGTATCGTTTCCGGCTCATTGCTGTTTGGGTCGTCGTCGAAAAAAGTCAGGATCAGACTGTTGGACGCGTCTATCTGTCTGTTCTTGCTGCTAAGAGACCAGCGCTCGACTGTATAGTCCTGGACAGTATCGTTCTTCAACATAGTATTCCAGCGTCTGGAGGAAGCCATTTTTTTTTTAGTACGTGAAAAAACAACGGGAATTAGAAGAGCTGGTTCTTGCAAAGTGAAAAGTCAACAAAGTGATTTCTTTAGCGAAAAACGGTCTGAAGTAGTTTGGTCACTTGGAGGATTTTGATGTCACCATTTACGATCTGTCATTTACGCAAATTTAAATTTGCGATTTTACGAGATCGCGATCTGATAATATGACATCAGTCGATTTCATCGTAAATCGATCCGCGATTTTTCGACTTTGACCGAGGACTGACCTTTTAAAGCCGTTTGGTTCCTAAGTTCAAAATCATTTTCTGTTTCTGAAAACACACTTCATAAGACAATGATACACTAATTAGACTGAAATATGTTTGCTGTTACTTTTGACGACGTGTGTGATATTTCTTTAGATTCTTGTTCCGACGAAGACTCTGACGTTGAAATCCTAGAATCAATCGAGGTCGTACCAGCTTTTTTGTCCGCAAAAAGTCCGATTCAAAGCGTTTCGAAAGAAAACACGCTCGCTCTGATTCCGAGCTCTAATCGAGCAAGCTTGGTCTCATCGCAGCAGTCTTCTACTCGCGCTCTGCAAGATATAGACTTGAATGGTATTAAGGCACGATTAGACGCCGAGTTCTCTGATGCGGTTCTAATTGACGAGCGCGCGCTTGATATTTTGAACGGACGAACCAACAACATGGGAAAGAAAGAACGCAAACCTTACGAGTCTGCTATTCGTTCGAAAAAGGAAATAGCGTGTATTCCGATCAAAGAACGTCGACTTACGACAGCTGACTTACAGCGCGTGGAAACTGTGAAGTGTAATTGCAAGACTTTTTGCTGTCTCGCGTTTTCTCAATCGGATATTCTGGAGCTGCGTCAGTTTACATACAGTATGTCGCAGAAAGACCGTAAAGAGTTTCTCATTCGTGACCTTTTAAAGTCCGGGACCAGAACGACCGACGCGTTCAAATTCAAGTATTTCTTAAAGCAAAAAGAGGTAAGCTCGTAGTAGCCTTGAGTATTGTGCAGAGGTATCATTGGCCAATGATACTGCACGGTTTCACGGTAGCAAACCTAGCCGGTCGTGAAAGTATCATTGGCCAATGATACCTTTCGTTTCCTCGCTAGCAGTCTTGCAGCCTTCAGCAGTGCGGAAAGGTATCATTGGCCAATGATACCTTTCTCCCCTACTGTAGCCGTCCTGCAGCCCTGACCAGTGTGCAGAGGTATCATTGGCCAATGATACCGTTTTCCCCCACTGTAGCAGTATAACAGCCTGAATAGTGTGAAAAGGTATCATTAGCTAATGATATCTTTTTTTACCACTATAGCAGTCTTACAGCCTGAACAGTGTAGAAACGTATCGTCAGCACCTGATGCAAATATTTTTAGCTTTCCGAGAATTTTATTTTTTGTCTTTATATGTAAGAACCTTATATTTTTTACAGCTAGTATATGTGTATACCGACATTTTCGTTTGGAGGTGCAGGTGTGCTTCAAGTTCTATCACATGGCGTACGGCATCAGTTACGGCAATCTTCAAGATTGCCGTAAGCGCGCTATTCAGGGCCGATATAATTTTGTGCACGGCTTGAAGTACGAAGAGAACAATCGCAAAGTTTCTCTGAAACAAGAATCCGTCAAAGCTTGGATCCAGGAGTACGCCGACGATTACGGTCAGCCGCAACCGAACAAGAAAGAGACGCATCTTTCGGATGGACTTACACTCGAAGAGCTGTGGGACGAGTATATCGAGAGTTTGAATGACTTGGACGAGAGCAAGAAGATCTCTTTGAGCCATTGGTACAAAGTTTTTGAGCGAGAATTTAGCGACTGGCTGAAGATTCCAAAGTGTAATCGTTTCTCCCAGTGTGATACCTGCGCGTCGATCAAGCTGCTGAAAGAAGGCTTGACAAAATCACAACGAGGTAAGAACAAACATTTATGTTTTGCAAATGTTTGAACACCTTGCTTACATCCATTTTGTACTTACCTTAGATCTTTTTATTTTACAGCGCAATACGACGGACCACTGAACAAGCATCTCGCCATCGCCCGAGCTGAGCGTACTAAATTTTACAAACACGGTCGCAAAGCCAACATGAAAAAGAGTATTAGTATGAACAAGACATGGTGGAAGTACGCGTCCGTTATCATCGATGGCATGACTCAGTGGACTACCAGGTTGCCTCATTTCCGCCGCATCCCCAAACATCTCGACAAGAAAGACTTTTTGGACGTACACAACATGGGCAGCATGATTGAGAACGTGGGTCGTTTTATGGACTTCAATTATGCCAACTTCAAAGACGACGCCAACTTCCTCGTCAACGTGCTGCACCGTGACATTCTTCGAATTCAGGAACATCGACGGAATGGAGATGGTGATACCTCGTACCCGATGCCTGAGGTGTTGTACGTTCAACTTGACAACGTGAGTACGAACAAGAGCAAGCTGATGATCGCCTACGCATCGTGGTTGGTACAGCAAGACATCTTCCGCAAAGTGAAGATCAATTTTCTGTTGGTGGGCCACACGCACGAGAACATTGACCAAATGTTTTCTCGTTTCTCCGTGCGCCTGCGTCGCAAACAGGCATGGACCCTCGAGGAGATGTTTGAGGTAGCGCGGGAGTGCTTCACCGACGGTGTTCACTGCGAACACACCCAGAAGAACTATGACTTCGAGTCTTGGATGGCTGGGCACCACAACGATTTGCATCAAATCTCCCAGCAGCAAACCTTCAAGTTTTTCAAGGACGAGAACGGCAACGTCGTCATGCAACACAAGCAGCATTCCAGCTCGCCTGTGTGGTTACCCGAGACGCCACTGATCAGGCTCCGGAGCGAGCCAGCGGCGGAAGGTCCTGGCTATATAAAACCGGTGCCTTTCACCGTGAAGGGACTCGAGAAGCTGGACGAACTGAAGAAGGGGCTTCAAGAAATCTTGGGCGCGAAATTCACGGACACGCACGAGGAATTCTGGTCTGAGGAAATCATTGCCACGCAGCGGAGATTAACTGAAGGCGGAGAATGCCAAGCACCTCCGATGCCTTTCGTACATCCCGAGAAGCGACATGTCGAGCGCAACGGTGAGCTTGTTCGACTTCTAGAGGCTCCGGCTCTCGCGATCGAAGCGGCGAATAGAGCACCGGTTCCAGCTATCCCTGAACGAATCCGGGACAAAATCGATCGTCCTCCGGTTGTCGTGTATAACGGTAAACGCAAGGCACAAGGCCCCGCCCAAAAACAAGCGGAGCGGTACGTCCAGAACGCTTGTTGGGAGGTCAACTACGAGATGATGACGGTCGGCAGCTTTGCGGTGGCTCTGGCGGTGGAGCGTGAAAACGACAAGTACGCTTTCCGTGTGCAGCTGAAGCGTGGGGAATGGTCGGATCCATTGTACTTGGTTAAAGTGGAGGCCTGCTATCCGGCACAAACCGAGTTGAAATACAGATATTACTTCCCTGGCAAATACACTGTTCCAAAGAAAAAGCACTTAGGAAAAGTTATCGCGAGCCAACTTGGAGCCTTCAGAACAGCACCAGCGGGCAGCGGGGTAAGAGAAAAATTCGTCAAGTCTGAAATCATCTTGTCATGGAACGTAGACGCGAATGATCTCAAAAATAGTATACCAAAGCAGCAATATTCACAGATCGTCGTTGCAATGCTAGCACAACAAGCAAAAAAAACTCGCGAAGGCTTAGGCGATATGTTATCTTCGGATAGTGACAGCGATGACGACATTCCTCTGAGCTACCGGCGTGCACAATTAGTAACTGTAGTGCCAGATATGGATACGGACTAAATGGCGTGCACAATTACCATGTAAATATTGTTTTATAGATTGTACATAGAAATTCAGCTTGTAAAATGTTTGGTTTTCCAAAATCGTGTTTTTCGAAAAAGTGCTTTTTTACCTATAATTCGTGCTTAAAACTCAAGAATCTCGACCTGTAAAATTAACCCGCTTGTTCTCTATCACGAAATTCGCCATATATGCATGAAAAGACACGAAAAAGGGGCCATATCATTTCTTCGGGGTAATGTCATTTTCTGCGAATAGCGTGTTGGTAGACCGCGTGCACGCCGGAAGCGTGCACGTCGTAGCGAGTGTTCAGAGCTTGCTCGTACCGGGTCGCGAGGCGACGGGTGCTGTCTACATCCAGGTCGCCGTAAGTCAGGGGCCCATCGAGCCATTCCATAAAGAAGAGGCCGAAGGCGCGCTCGGGGGCGTAGCAGATCGGGCTGCCGCGTTTGTAGGCCGCGGAGGGATCCGAGGCGGTGTTGAAGAGCGCGGTGCCGTCCTCCGTCAGCGCTACGCAGCCGGGGTTTAGGTGTTGCAGACTCGCCTGGTCGTAGTGCTTCGAGGCCGAGGGCACAAAGTGCAAATCCAGCGCGACGGAGGCGTTGTAGCACATGTCCGAATCGGGTATGTCGTCGTACACCGCGTCGGCGCGAAGCTGCATGCAGCGTTCGGTGCCCGCGGTCGTGGCGTACAGGTTCTGCATCAGGCTCATCTTTTTGCACACCGGGTACCCCAGTAGATTTTCGTGCACGACGTCCTCGTACAAAAACAAGTCGTGCTGCGCTTCCGGGTCATCGACCAGCGCTGCGGCGTCATGTATCGCGGTCCGGTTTACGTACGCCACCACCATATGCTGCCCGTTCACGCAGGCGCTGTGGCCGACGTCGCCAAAGATGACGGCGCACGACAGAAGCACGCAGCCGGAGTTGAGGTGTAGAAAGAGCTCGCCCGTAACCGTTGCGAGGTGCGTGGTGCTCTCCTTCACGTAGTTGAAGTATGCGCTGGAGTTCTCGGCGGTGGCGTGCATCGCGAAGGTTTCGCACGCTCGTTGCGTCCGCAGGTGCGCCCCCAGGGAGTGCGCGTCGCACAGGGTGACCTTGCCTCGCGCGTGCTCGTCCTTCTCGGCCGGGTCGTACCCCGGAAAATCGTCGTAGTAGAAGTAGTTTATCATGCTGCGATTCAGGTGGGGTCCGCCATCGCGTATCACATTACGGAGATGCGACGGAAGTTCCTGCGGCTCGGGCATGTAAGGGGGCGGAGGCGGCGGCGCCGGCGTGACGCACAGCATGGGTTTCCAGTCCGCGCTGTACGCGGTGCCTCTGTATCCGGTGTCGCCCACCCCGGAATGTACGATGTACAGCATGTCCTGTACGATCCACGCGCGACACCCGGTTCCGATGAGGGAAACGAACAGCTGCCACTGGGAAGTGTCCTGAAAAAATGTTTCGTTGATGAACTGGACGCCGTGGTAGGCGTCGCCGACGACTATCAAATTTACGTCCGACGCGTAGTCTTCGCACTCGGAGTGCGTTGGGGTGCGCCCCTCCGATGGGCTGCACCCGGGCGACGCCAAACCCTCGTACACTACGTGATACGCCGGATGCGTGGACATGTGCTGCTCGTGCAGCGCAAACGAAAGAATTGTCACGCTGCTCAAGAGCGCAACGCGCAGTGCATGCGTCGTGGCCATCGGCGCGACGCCAGCAACGCGTCGCGTTTGGCTCGTTCGTTTAATTTGTGTATATATATACGAAGTGCGAGGGGTGCATCCGCTAAATTGCATCTTGAAAATTAATAATCTCGTATGTAATTCAATTTGTACGATAGGACCGCATCGTGTTGGTATTGTAAGACACAGTGAATATGATGATTTTACTTGTATCTACTACACATACTTACTGTAAAATGAGGGGAGAGCAGAAATAGAAGGCGCTCCACGCAAAACTGCGGTCGGAACAGTAAGAATCGAGTACCAGCAGAAAGATGTGAATGTGAACACGAACATATATAGAACATGTTTTGTTTGTTTTTTTATTTGCAGTTTTTGCGTTGTTGGCATTTTCACACAGTACAAATTTACAAAATTCAACGTCGTCAATTGTACAAATAAGGCACGTTTTCATAATCAACAAAATGTCACCATCGTCATCGTCGGCATGATCAGACACAGAATGCACGATTCGGTGACACAAAGTCTACATGCATACTGCAAAATGTCAATAGTGAGCGGCGTATACATAATGCATGGTACGAACGTGCCGAATGCCTTACGATCGAAGTTGGATGACGTGCCTTGTTTGTATGCCTTTCAAGAGCCGACCGTGCTCGAGGAAATTAAGGGACACCGCATTCGACGTATTGCACAGCTACGCAATCACCTACGCATGAAGGGCAAAAAAATTTTGTAAAACCGAAAATATCATTAATAATTTTATGGAGAAAATGGTCGCACTACTAGAAAAACAACAGATCCAAGCACAAGGCAAAGATGCTCGCACTACGGAGCCAAAAACGAGCGAAGAAAAGTTCATAAAAGCGGTTGAGAGTATTTAAACATACCAACCGAAGAACAAGCGCAGCAATAGCTTTGACGGACGGTACGCGCGACGACAAAACCGCAACGAAACGTCTGAAATTTGTAACTAATTTTAAAGCAACCCTAAATAACCGTAGGTGCATATGTCATCTACTGTCGCGAAAAGTGATTTTAAATCTGAAAATAATCTCCGGCGTAGGCGGTGACCATCTGGTCACCAATATCCTTGTTCACGCAATATATATATATATATATGCCCCTTCGCGCAAAAAATACACGGTCTATGTCTATCGTGAACACTCCAAGCGACGCGCAGGCCTACGCCCCCGTTTGCAACCATGCCTGCTGCTGCCAAGCCAGGCGTGACAACGACGGTCGTTACGTCGTGAATGGATACCAACGCGTGCGCGCCAAAATACCCGCGGAGCTCGTACCCTTTCTGCGAAATCATCGAGTGCAGACCCCCTCCGGTGATAAGGTGTCGCGAGGCGTGTACAGCGGTCTGACCTTTGCGGACATGCTATTCGAACAGGATTTTGCGGACGCCAAGACGGACGCGGGTCTGCTGCGCGACATCGAAAACATAGTCCGCGAGCCGCGCGAGAGCGCCGGGTACGTGCTCACCGATGCGTACGGCGTGAAGGCGGATGAGCTGCAGGTGATCAATCGCGGCTTGACGTTCGAGGAGGAGCCGCGATTGGGCGTCACGCCCGTTGATCACACCGACTCGCGACACGCCTTTAGCGTCCGGGACAGTTGCCAAAAACGGGAGCTGGCTTGCTTCCACTGCCACCCTTCGGTGATTCGGGACCACACGAGTTGGGCCTACGCGCCCCCCAGCTTTGAGGACGGCGCGGTGCTTCTGACAACGCTAACGCGGTCCACGCGGCATCTTATATTTGGGTACACCGGCGTGTACGTCTTGGAAAAGTTGAACGGTCCGGGATGGACCGCGGCGCAACGCAACGATCGATGCCAACGGTGCCTACGGGCGCGGGCGCGGCGGAACGGCCTGACCAACTTCGACGTGCGCTTGGCCACTGAGCGCCTGTTGCGATGGCAGGACACGTTCGATTTCGGTAAAGGCGCGGACGCAAAGTTGCTAAATCTTTTACGATCCTGCAGATTTACCACGCAAGAAAATTTGCACGACTACTTTACGGTCTTTGTGGTTCTGTTCGCGGGAAACATATTCGTCGATTACCACCCTTTTGCTACCGTGATAATCTAAACTGTCATCTATTCAAACAAAACGGGGCGAAATGAAGCACGAACGTTCGTGCGGATCCTTCGCGTATGATCAAGTTTTTTATCTTTATTGTTTGACCGATTCGGCGTTTGAAGGCTCGCTCGCACAACTTTGACGCAAAAGCGATCTCGTGCGTGCGGTACGTAGCCTCTTGCACGAATCTTGACAGCGTGCAACACACGCACCGATTCATGCAAAACTCCACTTCCATGGCATCCGCCCAGACTTGAGAGTCGAAAGCCGCGAGCGTCCCATCAAACATTATATCACGCGGTCTCACGTTCACCTCTTCGACGGTGGAGCCTGTGAGCGCGCTCACGAGACGTTGCTGCACAAAACGGTGCGCGACCGACGCACACTTCATGTCGATTTGGGACATCGCACGGTTTTTTTCGATGCAATACTTGAGCGTTTAAATTACTTTAGGTTTGCATATACGGAACTGCATCGAGAGTACGATGGGGCATATGATGGTGATCAATCCAATGATGGCGCACGCAACATCAAAATAAATCCACGCCGGATCGTCGGACGTATCGCAAAAGGTTTTGCACTCATCGCAATATTGCTCCAAAGAAATGTGCGTGGTTTCCGCGGTTGTGGTCGTCATAGATGTTAAGTGTATCTTGGACGTCGTACGTTGCGTATTTATATAAATTTTATATATGACCAAAAAGCGATACGCTAGTTCTAGCATACGCTATACGATATGCACACACCACACCCGGCTACCAACTTTATGACGATTTCTAATCCAATTTTAAACGCACCGTGCGGGTTGTAGCGGTGATATTTCATAAAAAACCTGCAGAGTTTTTGGGAGGCTTTTGAGTGTTGTAATCGGGTGCGGGTAGGGCCGTTTTGGGGTGATATTTTTCGAGTCTAAGGACCAGGTGTCCAAATGCACCACCTGTGGGTTTTCGGCTTTCGGGTCTGATTTTTTATACAGACAAAGAACTACATATTTTGTATACATACATACATATTGGTTTATAATTACGTGCTACGTACTGTTATGTGGTACAGTGGACAGGCCTCCCTATTTGTGCCTGCAGCTTATATAATTAATAATAACTCTATGACGATCTGCCCTCCAACTTTGGAGGGTACCGCATAGGCAGTGAATCCGCGGCATTGTGCGAGCTATACCGAGGGCCCCATAGCCATACCTCAGTGCGCAGGGGTCAATTAGGTCCCTTGGGATAATTTGCATGCCGGCTAAAGATATGGCTAAAGATAGGTGGAAATTACTGCAAAAGTTTTGCAGAAATCTGGGGGGGTTAGTCATAGAGGTCTGGGGTGGGTCTGGGGTGTGGTGGGGGGCTGAAGAGAGGGGCGGCTGTCGAGTGATTTTCTTGAATAGTGGCCATTGGGCCTACACTACAGCTCGCATAATGCAGTTGAGTCGCTACCTCTGAGCAAAGCGTCATAAGGTTAACAATACACAATTTAAGGGTGCGGTGCAGCAATAAAAGTCCTGCATTTATAATCGAAGTTTGTCTTTCGTAACACCCACCACACCTCAAACTTTATGCCCTTGCCTCTGTTGCAATATATGAAGTATGCCCTGAGAACATATTCGCCTGTAATGTCATTCCTCGTCTTGCCGCCTTGAAATCTACCAGCGCACTCGCCTTCCGCCTTCACCGCGACTCCGGCTTTTACGCCTACCGTCTCGCCTACTGGTTTACTCAGAAATATATAATGATGCACTTGTCAAAGGCTTGTAAAAGCACTTATCAACTTAGCAGGCGTCATGAAATGCAAACTATGCAACACGAACAGGTTTAAACGTGATATCACTACTGCAACCATAAACTTAACTTGTTTCACACAAACTGCAGGATATATGGTTTAATTCGGTTTTTCCCAAAGGTAAGCGACGACTTTTGCAACCGTCTCCGGCAGTTGTTGAACGTGTTCAGTCAAAGGTTTTATGTCCACAACCTCTCCTTCTTCTGGTTGCAGAATCCAGTGGTATGTGCGGTCGCTCGGTTTCGGTATTCCGTTTAACCAGTTAGGACCATACCGCAGGATTTGTTTTTGCTTCAGGTCCATCATCACGCTGTGACATTTTACATAGTGTTGCAGTTTGTCTCGTACATCCTGTATGTTTTTGATAGTTTTATCATATTCTGTAACCGGTTTATATTCTTCCAAAAATGTTTGGAATACCGAACAAACAGCTACTGCGGCTTGGTGAAAGTGCCAGAAAACAAAGTACAACCGGCAACGTCGTAAGCGACTGACGGGTCGATCGTAAAGTAGATCGATAACGTCTTTCGCCGCGTTTAAATTATTTGAATTTTTATCAACTTCATTCAGGATTTCCAAAACACGTCCCCGTTCTTGATCAGCTTCTGCGTTGCTGAGTATGTCGGTGTTGTCATTCGTCGAGTAAGCCAGGTAGGAGTAAACTCTTGGATCTAGTGCAGGAACGGTTACCATTAGGCACCACACCAGGTCGAAAGTAATAAGATTAAAATTGGACCAGGATATTTCATTCACATGCAGCAAATCCTCCTTGTCGAATGGCTGGGACGCGACTAGCCAAGCAAAGTGTTCACAAAACTTTTTGCAATAAGTGTGTGCAGTCTTTACAAAGCTCGGTGTGAAGTATTTCTTATTGATACATAGCCATGTCAACGCATTAGAGTGTTGTGCTGTCGTTACTTCATACCCGTCCTGTATCATACGAACAAAAAGCGGAACTTAAATACCAAGCCAGAAAAAAACAAAACGAAATTTGTGCAAAGACGCACCTCGAAAAATAAAACTTCATTTTGGTCAATATCCCAATGCATTTTACGAGTACGGAGATTGTACACTACCAGCTTGCCTTCTTGAAACGCATAACCAATCACGAATCCGTAAAAAGGCTGCGTACTGTGCAATACATAGCAAATGGTCTCGGTGCGTGGTTTTATCGGAGTGAAGTTCTCTTTCATCTTGTCGAATTTTTCACAAAATTTCTGGTACGCGAGATTTGTTTCATCTGCACAAACAAAACTTTTTTGAAGCTCCACAGTTTTTATAAAAAACCATAGCTTCAGCCAGATAGCCATAGGACGCGTAGAACGCACCTTCTGCGCTGTTTTTTGCAAACTTCAAGTTCCGCGCATACGGTTTCGCAGTCGAACTTCTCTTACTTCCGGTAATCCCTGAAAACATATTCCGAACTAAACACACAAACACTACAATTAGCTACCGCGTAAAGTAAAAAAAATATTCGCACCAGTGGCCATGTTATTTGCAGTTTCCTCAAATAAAAGGCACAAGAGAATTGTGAGTTAAGTATGCCCACTATGTTGAATATGTACGCATCCCACGATTGGTATCGATGCGACTATGACTCTGGTCATATTTTGCTGCACCGTCACCTAAAGCTAGTTTCAACCGCCAAAATATCTCTTACTGATTACTTTACTTTCATGGCGCAAGCCCAACAAATTGTTGTCACGTTTGAAGGATTCTTGGTTCTTACCAGATTGCGTTTTTACCTTTTCAGGTTCACTCTCTTTTTTCACATAACAAAGACTTCGGATGTCGTGGATGTCTTTAGGTAGGTAAAATTTATCTGAAAAAGGGGGCACGCAGTATACGTGAAATCCAGCAACAAATATATAAAAAAAAACAAAGAAATTGCCATCAAATCTTTCAACGTAGAAGCAGCATCACCTAAACTCCACTCTTCGTCGTCAGATGGACAGTTCCCTTTTTTGTCCTTGTCAAATGGACGGTTCCAGGTACCTGAGTATAAAAAGTATGCAAAGGTTATACTTTCATATTGCGAAAGGTAATAAACGGTATCGGAGAAAGTTGTACGGAGGATGCAGGCTTAGCTTCCATTTTGCGAAAACAAATGAAGCTGCCTACTAAAGTAAGAAACAGGCTCACCTTCGGACGTTACCTCTTTTGGTTTTTCTTCAGTACCCGTGAGGTCACCTGAAATAGAAGGTTTATTTTTGATATTGCAAAAAGGAATAAAACCACCATTGAAAATCTGCGGATGATTCTTTTTTCTTTACTGAAACATTGCCCAAACCGTCCGCGGTCAAATCGAAGAGATGATCCGTGGTTCTTTTTTCTAGTACTGAACAAAACCACGTCAACACTTTGCGCGACGATTACTGAAAATACGTGCGAATTCGAAGAGGGTAGCAATTTACCTTGCCGGGCATTCCCGTAAGCTTGGGGTGCAACCGCTTCCGCCAAATCGTTCTCCTGGTTAACAATTTCGTTGGACATTTTGCGAAACCGAACGGCTAAATAAAAGGTCTTGGTGAGTTTGTGGCTGGTGGCGACTGGTGCTTTGCTATTTAGTCGCACTCGGAATTACCTCTTGTTGCTTTGCACGGAATCCGCGTACGACGATAATCGCGATTGTTCGATTTATCGGTGCAGGAAACTCTGTCATCCTCTTTACTTCTGTCATGCATCTTCGTCGCGTATGCCGCATCGTGATGCAGCGATTGGGAATAAATCGACGTTCGACAGCATAGAGTATTTCTGTGCTGCACGGTGCGATTATTCTGGCCATATATCGATGCACACAGGTCAAGTAGGTACCGTGAAATAATTTGCACGCCGAGGGCTAAGGGGGCAGAAAAACCTGCAAAACTTTTGCAGAAATTTCGGGGACGTCTACGCGACTGTGTCAAAAAACGGTGGGAGAAACCTTGGTGCAGCAAAAGACGACCGCCGACGATTGTATATAATTGTAAAGTAACCCTGCAGTTCATTTGGAGATAACCTTCGGTGCAATATGAGCACTCGGGTGGAACTTCGTTTTCGTGAAGATCTTCCCATCAAACCTGAACATCGCGTAATTAAGATACCTGCCTTCACCAAAGGTAAACCATACTTTACAATCGGACGTAACAACAAAAGGGGCGTATTCATACCGGATATCGAGGGGCAACTCTTTGTGGTGTCCAGAGCCCACGCGAAGATCAGACGCGCAAAAGCAGCCAATGGGGAAGTAAAATTCTATCTCTGCGACTTTAAATCGAAGAATCTAACCTACGTACGCAACGCCGTATCGGTTTTGCACGCCTTTTCGAAGTTTGCGCTGCGTCGGCTAAGGTGTCCGCCGTAAGGGATCAATGAACTCTGGGAACCAAGGGGAAGACCCAGCAATGTCGAGTCCAAGGGATCCCTGGTAGCTTGCCACAGTAAACTCGATGTCCAGAACGTCGTCGATGTATATACGTGTTGTGCCTGTTGATGATACCGATACCATGAAGTAATGCCACTCATTGGCCCCCATGCGCTTGGATCCCTTATTGAAGGTGCGCTGCTCAACAGCGCCCTCCCCATCACCAATCACCTCCACGTACATCAGTCTTTCATCGATAGTGTAGTACATTCCAATCCCAGATCTCAATTGCAGCTGCAGCTCAATGGCCAAATCATCTTCACCCGTCTGCAGAAGGCGCCGACGCCGGCGCTCGATGTCGCCATAATCAGCAGCAGGAGGAGGTGGGTAAGGAGGAGGAGATGGGTACGCAGGAGGTGTATACGGAGGAGGAGGAGATGGAGGAGGAGGAGGAGATGGGGGATCGTAGATGCACGGCACACTACTCTTGAAAAGGAACAATATGTAATCATTCTCTTGAGGTGGCATGGGAAACACCCATCCACCTGCAGACCATCCACTTTTTGAGCTGTTGAAGTCATCCATTACACCGTCAGCCTGGACATACTCATCCCTGCCATTGAAATTCAGTGCTTGCTCCATGACATTGAGGGATATGTTCACATCTGTGAAGTTGTGCCCGTTATTGGAGACCTCCACGAACAGGGTGCATATTTCCTGCTCTACAGCGGACATGAATGTAATGGTGTGCTCGTCGACCCATTCAGCAGGGAGAACCTCTGTGCCAACATCCACCTTGAGCCAGCCACTCTTTGCAAACATAGAGCCAGTCACAGTCACAGTGGATCCCCCATTTATGTGCGTTGGGTTTGGAGACACCTCTGTCGGACATGCGGGAGACAGCGGTGTTGGGCTGTAACCGAAGCTGACAGTGCCATTACCTCCCCAATATGCATGCCGATCATTCCCGGATGCATCCTTGAGAGTAAAATTGGAGCTGGAGATATTAAACTCGCTGGTGTCGGGTGCCGCACAGAACGGTAACGATTTGCAATACCTATCAGGATTAAAGTCACTTAAATCAAATTCGTCTTGCGAGGAGTCAGCCAATCGCACAGAGCACATATCACTTGTGTACCATTTATTGGATCCTTCTGTCCAATTCTGTGAAGCTCCGTCGTTCAATTTCCAATATCCCTCAAGGCCAGGCTCGGCGGGCGGGTTCAGGTGATGGAGAATTTTGCTTGTGAGCTCCTCGGATGAAAGCGCCCGGGAATAAACACGGATCTCATCGATTCTCCCGCTGTAACCAATAATGGTCGTTGCATTTCGAAGGTACGAGCCGATGAAGAAGTGCCCGATGCTGTTGGAAATACTCTGCACAACCGTGCCAACCATGTTGATATCCTGCGGATAAAATGTGGTGTTTGCGCCATCCAAATATATACTCAGCTCCTCCCCGTTGATGGATATTGTCAGGCACGCATGATGCCACTGCATATCGATTGGGTAGATTACATTATTCGCATCATCGATCATGACTTGAGGGGTGCCAGACAAGTGTTGGTTAGCCACGAAATCGTGGTATGAGACAAATCCTTCACCGTTTGTGGTGTTCATATTGAACACCAATTGATGCACAATATTCAATTCAGACGACTGGCCCGGAATGGTATAACCCGAAGTCAGCAGAGGCTGAACTGCATTGGCCACATTTGGCCAGAACCATACACACTGAGACATGCCACTCTCTCCAAGGAGAGAGGGAATGACGTCGTCCGCCTGAATGAAGCCTCCCTGGCCAGAATCGTCAATATCAAAATCTGCGTACATGTCTGACACCACAATGGTGTAGCAGCGCTCATCGCACTTGGAGTTTCCAGTGGTCCAGTCGGCACCTCCAGAACAGTCCGGATCCTCACGGTAAGTCTCGTACAAGACGGTGTACGATTCGATCATACCATCTGAATACTGCGTTTCAGTGAGCCGGGTCTTCGTCATGAAGCAAATGAAGTACTCGCACTGCTGGCCCTCCTCAGGAGTCCACTGGAAGAGCTTGTGTGTTGGGGAAGCACTGGTGTCTGCCTCAAAAATGTCCGTAGAGTACTCGCCAAACAAAGCGTTTTCGGGAATGTTCCCTTGGGTGATGTAAATGTCAAGCCCGGCACCTTCCTCAGTGATCCCTGCCTGGAGGGCGCTCAAGGTGAACTCGAGGGTCTCGCCAACCGCAACATACATGCAGGTGTTGTTGAAGGGGGTGTTGCCAAGGTACTTTGTGTCAGCTGCACAAACTGATTCATAGGGGAGGGGCATTCTTTGTTATCACCTTATCATTTGCAATTTTGTACTGATTCATAGGGGAGGGGCCGTCCCCCCCTCCCCCCACCCCCTTCCCCCGCCCCCTATCCACCTTTCTCTACGTCTCCAATAACCCCCTTCACCTTCGTCTTCCCTCCCCACCGCTCAGATTCAGCCTCCCCCACCACCTTCCCGGCCACGGCTGCTTCTCCTCCTTCTAGAGCTTTTTGCGCTTAGCCCTGCGTTTTTTCTCTAGATGTGACCTCGATGATGAGTCGAGATGAGCCCTCTGGGCGCGCTGTAGTAGTGGGAGTAGCCTCTTGTGTCTTCACTAGCCTGCTGAGCAGGGTTACCGCACTCCCAGGACATGGTCCATTCTACTAGCGTAAATGTTATATTATTATTATTATTATTATTGCTTTCTCAAAGGTGTGCAAAGCGTGTGTAGAGAGAATGGCCTTCTCAGAGGTGCGCAAAGTGTGTGTAGAGAAAATGACCTTCTCAGAGGTGCGAAAAGTGTGTGTAGAGAGAATGGCCTTCTCGGAGGTGTAAAAGTGTGTGTATAGAGAATGGCCTTCGAGG
Source organism: Cymbomonas tetramitiformis (assembly GCA_001247695.2). Lineage (NCBI taxonomy): Eukaryota > Viridiplantae > Chlorophyta > Pyramimonadophyceae > Pyramimonadales > Pyramimonadaceae > Cymbomonas > Cymbomonas tetramitiformis. Next base: position 70,545 of record LGRX02001041.1, on the reverse strand, counting down.
TGCGGAGAGTGTGTGTAGAGAGAATGGCCTTTCAAAGGTGCGGAGAGTGTGTGTAAAGAGAATGGCCTTCTCAAAGTTGTGGAAAGTGTGTGTAGAGAGAATGGCCTTCTCAGAGGTGCGGAAAGTGTGTGTAGAGAGAAAGACATTCACGGGGCAGTGCGCAAAAGTGTGTGTAGAGAGAATGGCCTCGTGGGGGCAGTGCGCAAAAGTGTGTATTGCTTGTGCACATCACATATAACATGCATTACAACACTACCTAAATACATGTGGTAGTATAAGTGAAAGTAAGTGATTTCAAAGCATCGCAAACCCCCCCACCCCCGCCCCCCTGCCCCCTCCCCTCCACCCTCCCTTTCCTCCGCCTTCCCCGGCCCTCGTCTCCTTCGTGCTCAAGAGCCCCCTCATTTTTCGACTTCCTTCCCCACCACCTTTAGATACGCCCACCCATCCACCTACCCGGCCACGGCCGTTATCTATATATATACTATAAATATGTACTATATATATATATATATGTATGTATGTATCTCATCGGAATGCATGAGCTGCCACAGGCTGAGTATATATGTATCTCATCGGAATGCATATGCGCGGCGAGCTGCCACCGGCTGAGTATGTATGTACTAGGCCATTGGAGTAGTCGATCATTTGTCAAACGTCACGTCGGCGTACAGGACGATAACGCGGTTGATGTCTCTGTAGTACGTGTTGTGACCATGTCATTGACGCCTTTTGGACAGCGCGATTAATTACCATGCGATGTTAGCATGGATATCGCCATTACATCATCTGACCGCAGGATCATGTGCGCGACAGTGCTTCGCTTTTTGCTTTGTGATCAGGTACGTGGTCGCCAGGTTTTACGACATGTGACGCATTCAGCAAAGCTCCCAGAATGAAAGTTGATGCTGGACTTCGGGTTTAGGCTTAGTTATTATGGGCTCTGACTAGCCCCTAGCCTGACCCTGCTTCCGTTTCGTGTCCGTGACATCCTAGCACTGTACTGTACAGTAGTACAGTACAGTAGTACAGTCATTGTTACTGTCTGGGTTTCCGAGAGCATAAAGCTCCGGCCAGACACTGTTTATGTGATTATTCAGTTTCATGCTTAGCAAGCTTAGCCGGACAGCGTATCTGTCTTCCTCGCAGGTTATAGGCCGCACCGGCTTTCCGGTGATTCTGATGATGGCACAGCGCCTTGCTGTTGCCATGTTCGGCTAAGTAGGACGTGGGAGGGGTTGAGCGCCCACTTGGGCGGTGGTGAATTCTTACGGTATGGCCTTTTGACTTGGCAGTGATGGCGGCACGCGTTGTGCTCGCCTTCGCTGCACAGGAGATCAGTTGGTGACAGATTATTTTATTTTTACGGAAGCATCGTCGCAGCGAGGGTTATTCTATTTCGTGCGCCGCTGGCTCCGGCGAGGTCGTTCCACGCGTAACTGAATTTGGCCGCTCTCATGGTTCCGCTCACGACCTGTGGATTTTGATCTGTATTTCTGAGGCTTCTGCAAGCCGTCTGGCCGCTGTAAGCGTTCCTACACCATCTCCCTGTTTAGCTCAACCTCCTCCCCTGTCTCTTCATCATGGTGACCACAGCAAATAGATCGACGCGTTCTCGCGTCCGTAGATTAGAGACAATTTTTGATGACGTCGGTGCGCAGCACGCTGCGACTCCTCACACGCCGCAGCTGCCGGCTCCGACCACCGCAGCTGCAAGAGAGATTTTGGACAAATGCAGGCAATTGGCTCGTGACAGTTTCGACCGGAAAATTGCCAAAACCGTTGCCACTAAAATTCTGGGCGACAAATCAGAGCGCTTTGCGGGAACGGAGACCGACGCTGTGGACATTTTTTCACAGATAATGCATGAGCTCCGCACGCAGTTTGTGCTGCAGTCGACGGCATTTGCTCCCTTGTTTGACTTGACTGACATGGCAGTTGAGGCCAGGCATGAGGCGAATGAACTGCTGCTCTCGGCTCTGACATTCCTGGCTCGCCCTGGCTCGCCTGCCCGAGACTGGCTTGAGGCCTCTGGGTCCGACGTTCCTGGAGATGGCAAGCGCGCTGCCCTTGAGGTAGTGCGCATGCTCCAGGAGCGTTCGGAACCCTTTGACTCTTTTGAGTTGCTGCTGGCGGTCCGTATCCCCAGCAGCAAAGATCCTGACCGTGGCATCCGCGAGTTCAATGGCCTGTTGAGGGACGTTCAGCGTTCCCACAACTTGCCAGAGGACGCGGTGAAGCGGCAGTTTCTCAAGGCTCTCGGCAATTCGGCATTGTACCGTGACTTGGCTAATTCCTTGGCTCGGGCTGACCAGCGGCAAGGCGTGTCTCTCTTGACTATTCAGGCTCGTGTGCGGGAGCAGTTCCGCCACGGCCTGCAAGTCTCTGACACCCCTGTATCTGCTCTGTCATTCGGCGATGGCGCGTCTGACCTGACTGCGGCGTTGTCCAGTCTGCAGAAGCAGCTGGAACGCATGCAACAGGACATTCGTGACCTGAAGCGGCAGAAACGGGAAGGGGCTCCGCCTACGGGCAAGCACCTTACCCGCTCTGCTGCTAAGCATCATCGTGCTGGTGTTAAGCCACTTGGCACCGCTCCTCCTGTCTCATTTGACAAGAGGAGTGGTGCCTTCGTGCCCCACTGCAAGAATGCGGTGTGTGCACAAAGTGGTTTGAAGCACTGGCATGCTGAATGCCCCAACGGCGGTCTTCACTCTGCCCACTATTGTGGTGCAGTTGAGGACTACGAGACTGACTGCTTGGCTGTTCGTTTCCAGCGTTTCTATGACGCGGGGGATGAGCACGCCTTCGAGTCGCTCTGCACGATGGAGGGTCGCCCAGAGGTGTGCGAGCTGTCGGCGCATTCTTTTGTGACGGCTGAGCCCACGTCTCTGCGGCACTTTCAGGATGCGGCGGCTTCCGCTCAGGATGCGGCAGCTGGCGATGACGGCGAGGCTCACTTTCCTCTAGCCACATTCCACTCGGGTGCACGGGGTTCGATTCCGCCACCGCCTGCGGTTCGGGATCCCTCTGCACTCGTGGCTGGTGGTGTGCCTACGGCTCATGACCCACCAGTGGCTGTGTCTGGCTCTCTCGGCTTGGCTGGTTCTGTCCCATCGCTCCGGCTTGGCGACACTGCACCGGCTCCGCTGTTTGCTGGCATGACGATTGAGACTTCTGACATTGGCTCTGAAGGCTCTGACAACGACCAAGGCTCTGACGATGACTCTGACGGCGGGCGGCAAGTGGCTTTTGATTCCTTCGGCACTCTCGAGTATGACTCTGACAGGGGAGCATCGCCGGCAGCAGCTCCGGTGTACCGTCCGCGGGCTCCGCCGGGTTTTCTCCGGTGTGCATTGATGTCTTCGGTACTCTGCTGTTCTCTGTTGGCCAGTGCTACGGCATCTCTGGTTGCCGTGGGCGGTGGTGACAGGGGCCTGGTTGAGCCCGGAGTCACCGTCCATCGGTCTACTGGAGATCTCTTTGCTTCGGATCCGCCACTTGGCTTTCTGGACATCCGTGATTGGCCGCCTGACGATCGAGTTCTTACATCTCTTTCTTCAAAGTTCAAACCGCCATGGGAATCTACTTATCTCGATTCTTCAGTTGATTTGCTTTCAGCTACGGATCCGCCTTGCCCACTTGGGTCTGGTGGTGCTCGATTTACAACGGACAGCTTGCATTTCACTTCGGGACTCTTCTGTATTTACATCCCAACCGCTGAACTCGGCTCTGCTGACCAGCCTCAAAGTGGCTGAGTTTCTTTGCAATTCATCCTGGTAGCTTGATTAGCTTTAGCCCAGTAGTGGGATGACCGGGTCAAGACCCCGGCACCCAGCTAGAAGTGATCGGTTTCCACCGAAGTGAATGTTAGGTGTTTGTTTATTATCACGTGGCTGTATATTCTGTACCTGCTTTGCTAGGTAGTCACACCCACGGGTGGTGTGCTGGACTTCGGGTTTAGGCTTAGTTATTATGGGCTCTGACTAGCCCCTAGCCTGACCCTGCTTCCGTTTCGTGTCCGTGACATCCTAGCACTGTACTGTACAGTAGTACAGTACAGTAGTACAGTCATTGTTACTGTCTGGGTTTCCGAGAGCATAAAGCTCCGGCCAGACACTGTTTATGTGATTATTCAGTTTTATGCTTAGCAAGCTTAGCCGGACAGCGTATCTGTCTTCCTCGCAGTTGATGACAGTGTCATGAGCGTTGGAAATTATACACAGGAGCTCGCAGAGCTCGAGCGATCGTGCGATGTTAACATGGATATCGCCATTGCATCATATGACCGCAGGATCATCTGCGCGACAGTGCTTCGCTTTTTGCTTCGCAGCATGCCATGCCATAACGCGTGGGTGGCGTCGCGGTACATACACGCGACTGCAGTGGCACTGTCATCGTTAGCGTCTGGCGATCGTGAGATCGAAAATTCGACTGCGTCGCCCGTTGGGATTCGAGCTTTGCTGCTGCTGATTAAGGTAAGGTAAGGTAATGTATGTAATGTATGTAATATGTGTGACATGACTCTAAAACATAAGACTCAGGGTTCTCATCGGAATGCATATGCGCGGAGCTGCCACAGGCTGAGTATATATGTATTTGATCGGAATGCATACGCGTGGAGCAGCCACATGCTGAGTATGTATGTATCTCATCGGAATGCACATCACATGCGCGGAGCTGCCACCGGCTGAGTTTGTATGTATCTCATCGGAATGCATTAGGTAACACAGGCTGAGTATATATGTATCTTATCGGAATGGGATAATGTATGTATCTGATCCGCTCCGGATGACAGTCATACTGACTGACATCCTCCGCTGACCAGAAAACCATCAGTTTCTTTCGCCTTCTTTTCCGCTTCTTTTCTCGCCACTCCTAATCAACGGAAGCGGTTCAGAAAGGAACCTAGCGATCATCCCAATATCAGGAAATCCATTGGACCAACAGTATTACTGTAAGAGCTAGGCGATTTCCGTGCTATTTCGTTCCAGGCGCAGAGGATTATGATGATCATTAAAATTATGAGATACAGCTATTACAATTAGGGTTTACTAGCTACTACCCGTAGGGCCCGCATTCGGTATGAGGGTGTTCGCGTCGCGGGTTTCGCGACCATGAATTCCGAGGAACGTTGACCACAGCGGTTGTGACGGGCCGCCAACCCTGTCCGTCTTCATCGTTGAATGACTCGTTCACTTCCGTCTGACGCGCCAGTGGTTTTTTTTACAGAATTCTGTCGTTCTGTGCAGTTTATGTCGGTTTGTACAGTGGTTAACGGTGGTGGCCCCATGTCTACAACCACACCCCCCCGTTAGTACACTTTTTGTTTTCCAGACTGAGCCCAATGGGGGGGCTCCGCCCCCCACACCCCGTACGTACACTTTTTTTCCCAGACTGACCAGTGGGGGCTCCGCCCCCCACCCCGAAAGTACATTTTTTTTCCAGACTGAGCCCAGTGGGGGCTCCGCCCCCCACACCCCCCCGAAAGTACACTTTTTTTTTCCCAGATTGAGCCCATAGGGCCCGCATTCGGTATGAGGGTGTTCGCGTCGCGGTTTCGAATAATTAAATATAGATCATACTTTTATGATCTCCCGATGCATCAAATTGCCATTTCCATAATTCCATTCCTGATATCTCAGGGCGCAGTCATCACCGTCTTTGGAAGAATTAAATATAGATACCCCCCCCCTTTCCATACACTCTCTCTCTCGCGTTTCGGATTTATTATACCGGAGTACAGTAGACACTTGACACTATCGACTATTCTATGTTTAAAATAATTAAAAATTGTCGCACCGAAGGTGCATCTATTCCTCTCGTAATATTCTATCTTGAATCTAACAATCTTTACCGTGACACACGTCTATTGTATAATTGTATCCAGTCGGCTTTTTAAGTACAAATATAGACGGCAGCGCCAGCGGTGTCACTTCATGTATTCCCTCCACCTATTCACATTCAGAATTCAAGCATCGTGGCGCTACTGAGACGCAGACCTGTCAGGTGTCACTACCCGTAGGAACCTTTGGGGGGAAAACCCCGGCGTGCCACATACTAAAGCTTTGCAAATTGCAATGGGCCATGGCCATGACATGAACATCGCGATGTCAATGTCGATGACGATGACGGCCCAGAACCGCCGAACATGACAGAATCAACAATCATGATTTGCAATTCAGCGATTCGGAGCGGTCAGACGCGAACTCACATTTCCTCGTGCGGTTGAGACGTTGCGTTGAGACCGTCGAGTGTTGAGACATGATATCGCAACATTCATTTTGGTTTTCCGTCGCTGAGCGGAAAGGGCAGGCAGCCCTTATTTGACTTGATGGATATGAACTATCTGCGTGATATTGAGAACGCATATGGTTCGTATCTTATTCCCTGGACTGTTAGTAACCCACGGGTACCAACATTCTTCGGATCAAGTAAGCAATTCTCTTGAACCATGGGGGATATAATGAGCGCTTGGGAGTGTGAGTTCGCGCGGGTATGCACGTTTTCAAGTTTGTCTTGACACCATGTTTAGTGTTCCTCATGCTCTTGTGATTGCGACAACATTTATGCTTCGTCAAATCTCAGAAAACGACCACTAACATATTCATTAGGATACAGTTGGCATGTTGGGACTCGAACCCAATCCGGGATGTATTCAGCTTACATCCCGGACACCATGCATGCCATATTACATGACTATTGAAAACCGCATAAAAAGTTGCGTGAAATATTTCAAGTTGACTGTGCGTGCCAAATATAAAAAACCGTGATGAGAAAAACGAAGGGAGCTCAAGGGCTCGAAGGAAATCATAGCGGTACAGGATGGTTGGTCGCAGAGGTGAACTGCCACGCGCCACCTACCAGAACGAAAGCGAAACCTGACGAAAGGGTTAGCACGCAATTCAAATATAATAACAAACTTTCACACCCAGGTCAGTGGGAAAAACAGGCACAACGTGTAAGTAGGCACAAACCAACAAAGAGTGGGGCTGTATGGGCGGGCGCACTGCGGTGAACTGTTTCGGCATACACCATGTTTGCAAAATCGAGTCAGTCGCGGAAATTGCCGCAGAAAATGTGCAAAATTGAGAACTTCCAAAAGAACATTCATTGCTCACAAATACAGTCGGGACCACTTGTGAAGCAGCCGCACAAACAGCAACGGAGAAACGGGAAAACAGAGAGCTAGGAACCAACGTACCGTAAATTGGAGCTTTGAATCTCACGGGCAACCTGCACAATCTCCGACACGCCCACAAACCGTGCTTTCAGTTTACACATAAACAATGAAAAATAGTGAAAAGTGAAAAATAGTGAAAAGTATAAAGCTGGAGTAGCAGGCAGTTCAGGTCTGCGTGCAGTGCAGTAGTGCAGGGTGGGCGCTCCTGGTGAATAATGAATGTAGCGTTGGCAGGCGCGGAACGTATTTGGAACGGGTGCTCGGTCAAACACTCATAACGTCATACGCGGGTCCGCGGCATTCTCGATTCAGGATTAGGTTCCATGAACCTGCTTCATGGATAGTAGGAAAAATTAACGATGAGAGTCCAGGAAATATCCGGATCTGACGCCCGTAACCATCTAAGATTCAATCGGACGATAACCTGATTTTAGGCCAGAATCTAAAACATCATTGGCTCGAATTTTTCGAACCAATACCTGACCTGAATGGAAGATCGGGTATGAAAAAGTTACGAATTTAATGAAGTACTGTGAATATGATTGGTCAGATGAGCAGCGTCTGTGAGCTCCTCGCAAAATCTGGAGTAGGACAGCCGACGTCTGCAGTAGGACAGCCGACACGATGCGGCAGATCGGCATTTCTGAATCGGAAGGCTCAAAAAGAGCATATTACGCGACTTAATAATATAGATTACACAGATATAGGCTGTGTAGTGGGTAGAAAAAATTCTCGATCCACCGTCACCACTTAGGACAGTGACAGTGCGTTTACAAGCGCTTGCCTTCACGGCTGGTGTGTCGAGAAAGTGAGGTAGGAAGAAGTGAGAGTCTCTTTTTAAAGGTAACCGTTTGGTCGACGTCCTGTGGTAGTTGAAAAGTCAATAGGAGTCGAACAGTCCGGTAGTCAAAAAGTCATTAGTAGTCAAAAAGTCATTTTTGAAACGAAAAGTCTTTTTTTGTAACGACGGGTCTTTTTTTCGTAACATCGAATGTTGTTGGTTACTGACTTGGTGTGTGTTGTGTTGTTTGCAGGTGTGCCATACGGACGGCCTGTATTACAATAGGAGCAGTGCTTCACCCCATCGGAATATTTGGCTGGGTCTGCTGAAGAAAGGACAATATCATCATACTGTAGTTGTCATGGGGGCAGGCTGTAGCCGCTCAACCACTCCCTTGGAACCTCAACCTTTGCCCTTTGACGGCCGAAACGAATATCCAGACACTGCTCAGCCATCTTCCAAGGAGTTGGGGCACAGCGCCGGTGATGGCTTGCCCCCCGCAGTTGAAGCAAGCACTCTCTTTGCTAAGGATGGACCGTCTCCACTTGAGCCAGAAGGCTTAGGTTTCCAGGAGCCCGAGGATGTGAATTGGTTTGAACTTCCGAGAGTTTTAGGCAAAATCAATCGCTCGCAGCTGCAGTCGGTGCACAAAAAGCTGGCAAGTCTCTATCACTGCACGATGAAGCTGCATGCGGACAGGTGTTACGGTGATCCCAGCGATATGTCGAACCTTGTGGAGGGTGTCCACCAGCTGCTAGAGGCTGCGCACAAGTGCACGAATCCAAATATGGGAGCGCGCTTGGTCTGCGTGCAAGAATCTTTAGGCCGGCTCCTTCTGACAGTGCAGAGCAGCGCAGGGCAGGAGGATTCGCAGACCGTGGAAGACGCGGTGCTTGAGGTGAGCTAAAAACTGGAGGACCTTGCCCTCTTGCTCCACTTTTGCTGTCTGAAACCGATCGGAATACAAGTCTCTGTCTTGCGACGCTGAGAGGCAGTCGGCCTATGCCCCGACTTCCCGACCGTGATGCAGAGTGTGACGGTACAAGCTACGCCTTTCCCGCATACACCTAGTGAATTTGAGCGTCTCTTTTGAAAATTTACTTGTGAGCGTTTATCTGTGAAAACCTTCCGTCCAAATATTTGCAGTGTGAGGTGTAAGCTTTTCTCTTAACTTAGAACTTAGAATACCCTTCTTGGAAACGATGACACCGGCGAGTGAGCTGAAAGGGTCCGCGGTGGCACTGCTCGACAGCGATGGCGGAAGGATGTGCAGAGGCTGCGCCAGAAGTGTGCCAAGACCTCAAGGCCCTCCGGCGTCCAGTGCAGCTCGGCGATTCTCGAGCTTCATCTCACCGCTGTGGAGGTGACGCTAGCGCACATCTCCCACGGGAAGGGGGCGGCGATTGCCGCCGGCGCCAACTTCATCTTCGGCCTGGGGAAGAGCCTGGTCATGAGCAAGCTGGACGATAGCCTGCTCACAGGGCTGCGCCAAGGCGCGAGTCTCTTCATGGACACGACTCGCCAGGTGTTGAGCAAGCAGTGCTTCGAGGAGACCGCCCTCGTCTTCCAGCTCGGCACGTGGGTTTGCGGCCTCGAACACGGTAAGGATGAAGTCAAAGGGTGCCCTGAGCTGAAACGGGCGCTACTTGGTGTTCAGAGTCTGTTGTTTGAGCCGAAGGGTCACGACCTGGCCACCGGGAAAAAGGCTTCAAGCGCAAGGCCTTCGGCAACGCGCGTGCACGGTGCAGGTCCTCACCGAGGAGGAGCCTGGCATCTCACTCCTGGGCGTTGGGAGCCCAGGGCCCTGTATGCAACGGTGTTGGCTACCATCGTGGTTGACGCAATTACAGCCGAGCCGCCGAAGTTATCGCCGTCGCTCGTGCATTCTCTGTGTCTCGGTGACCAGCATGTGCTTGGCTTGGTGGATATGCTGTCTCTCGGGCTGGACTTCAGCGTGGAGGCTGCGGGCGCCCCGCATCTCGCGCAGGTTCCTCTCCCCACCCTTCCTGAGCACGCCCGGAATGAGATGGAGGATCCACTCCATCCTTTTCGCGGCTGTCGCACTTGTGCAGTGCTTTACGGATGCTTCCTTATGCGCACCTTCTTCTGCCGCTCGTTTGATGCGACTGCAGTCCCTGAAGGTGGCTCCCACAGCCTGTGATCCTTCTGCAGTGTTCTAATTCCGACTCTGCTCGAGCGTGGCTGTGATTCTTCTGCAGTGTCACGCAGGTTCCGATGGCTAAGTTCGCGCAGTGGGCTCAAGACTGCTTGCTCAACGTCGTGACCGAGGGCGCAAACGCAGACACAGGGATGGCACTGCTCATCGCTGAGTTGCGCCGGGTCGCGGAGGAGGGCCGCATGCTACTTGTCTCGAGCGCAGCGCATTTACTGGTGGTCAACGGTGCACCCGTCCTGAAGACTTTGGCGCGCTCCCTCGAGCAGGAGACACACTTCAAGCATGAGGCTGAAGGTGACCCCGTGCTCGCATGCAAGAAAGCCTTGTCAGCTGCTGAGCAATCGGTGGAGGAGCTACGCAGCGTGCTGCAGGTGATTCAAGCGACTGCTGCCACAGTGGAGCCATTCTTCCTCAAGGCATCCAAGCTCTTCCACATGCTTTGTGGTCTACAGTTCGACAAGACCTCGCTGGGAGGCACTGTCTCCACATACGCCTGGCGCTTGGCGGCGAAGCTCTTCCAGCAGTGCTTCCAGCCAGCAGCCATTCAGGAGGAGCTCAGCAAGGAGCTGCAGCTCGCCCTGCGCTCCTCCTCCTCCTATCGACTTGTCACAGATGCGAAAGACTCCTCGTTGCGCTGGACGGCCTCCGAGGTGGAAAAAAAGGCGATCGTCTCTGCAGCGATGCAGTCGATGCAAGCCAAGTACGAGCAGAACGTGGCTGTGCTGCAGACGTTCCTCAGCATGCTCGCAAAGCAGAAAGCTGTAGCGGTCCTGGGGCCGGCTGACAGCACGTCCGACACTGTACCCCTCCTCAGCCTGCCAAGCACTCCGCCCGTCCTGAGCCACCTGCTGGTGCAGCTGCTGAGAATACTCCCTGGCCGCAGTGATGTCGTGCAGCAGTGCGCGGCGAGCCTGCTGTGGGACGAGGCAAATGACGATCTGGACCAATTCTGCAAAAAGGGCGCGGAGAGCATCGTCAGTGCCCTAATTGCCTTGGGCAAGCTTCCCGAACAGGGCCAGGACGGGGACGGCTTCGGAGAGTACGTCCTCAGCCAGCTCGAGACCGGCGCGCAGGTAGAGGAGACCTGTGACGTGGTTGCTCAGCTGGTGACTCTGGCAGCGAGTGAGCAGGTCGAGGACCCGGACGAGGAAAAGAAGGACAGAGCTCAGCGGCTGATTAAAGACGCACTGGCGTGTATTGATGTGTTCATACACGTGAACGACGCAGTGGCGAAAGCCGCCGGGCAGCTGGATGCGGTGTTGCACCAGCACGTTGGCACCCCTCTCGAGCGCGCCCAGCTGGCGCTTTCGGGGGCGTCGAGTGCAGAATCAAGCAGCGCGAGCCTATTGGCGGCGTTGCCGGAAGGGGTGCAAGATGCCCTTGCTAGTGTCGCGCAGCTCGGACGCGCGCTTGACGCCAATCTCAATCGAGGAGAGGGCGGCCCGAGCGCCGGCGCAGCCTGGAGTCGAGGAGAGGGCGGCCCGAGCGCCGGCGCAGCCTGGAGTCGAGTGTGGAGCGTAATGCAGATGGCGGTACTACGCCCTGGTCGTGCGAGTCAATCGATCGCAGGTATAGCGGAGGGCTTGTGCCATGCTCTGAGCAGCGTTGCTGGGCTTGCTGCCTCGCTGGATATGCTCCAGCTGGATGAACAAAAAGTGTTCGGCATCATGGCGGGCATCTGCCAGTCGGCTGGCCAGGAGGGCTCACCTCCATTATTCCAGGAGCTCAAGGAAAACGTCCAGAACGTGGTGATGGACTGCAAGGTGCTCGGAGCCGAGAAGCTGGCGCAGGTTGCTAGTAAAGTCGGTGAGGCGGTCGACTCCACGGCGATGTCGGCCGTGAACGACGCCGCGCGGATGGTGTTCGGCAGCACGTGCAGCGCGGTGTGCGCGCCCACTCTGGGGTTCATCGGGGAGGCTCTCCGCGGCTACCGCGCAACGCACGCGTCGACGACGTGCAAGGTGCGCGAGGTGGCGGTGGTGGCCATTCACCGCGTGCTGGAGGCGCATTACCGCCTGTGCGAACAGGGAAGCGGTCCTGAGCGGCATCAAGACTGGGACAGCAGGCTGCAGGAGATACAGGAGAAAATGCATTCGGCGCTGCTGCTCCGGCGCGCCTTTGAGCCTGACACCCTGGTGCGCGAACTGATGACCAGTGGAAAGGGGCTCGCCGCGCAGCTCAATATCCCTCTCCGGCCCACAGCTCAGAGTGCCGCTTCGGGCGGCGCGGACGAGCACTCCGATATGACGAGCGTCATCAAGGCAATCGAGCAAGGAGCTTGGGCGGAGACGGAGGCCTTCGTGAAGGCGGAGCTTAAGGCGCGCTTGGCGGAGCTCGACCAACTCAACGCGAAGGTGGAGGTTTCAGCAGATCCGCTTGTGAAGCAGCAGTTGCTGGTGCAGAGCCGTGCTGCTCACGCCCGTCTGGCCCAAGCTTCGCATTCAGTGAAGGACATCGGCACGGCACTTGGCATCGCGGTGACTGGCACACATATCGCACCTCCCTGCCCCTATGTACCATCAGATTGCTTCAGCGTTTGTTTTAGTCACGTGCCGCATTGCGCGCCTCTTTGCATGTCCACTGCTTGTCTCGGGAGCATGCCCCACCGCTCGTGGTATGACAAGGTCGGTGCTGATATATGCGATACGTAATAAGCATTGCACGCACAGTGAGATGGGGATGGATGGCTTCCGTTGCTTGCAGATGGAGTTCCTAGGAGACCTCGACGGCAAGCTGGGCAAGATGTCCTTGAAGCTGGACGTTTTGCAGCTGGGTATGGATGCGGTGAGGGAAGACCTGAAGCAGCTGGTGGGCCGCCCCGTGCGCGAGGAGCTGCGAGAGCAGCGCGCGCAGCGTGCTGCGCGCCGCGGGGAGAGGTGCCGCGACGACGTGCACATCCCTGTCGACGGGCTGGTGAAGAACCCCGAGAAGCAGAAGTTCGTGGAGGACGAGACCGACCTGCTGTTCGAGAAGTTCGAGATGATGCCCGCGGTGTACAAGTTCCTGGAAGGCAAGGAGCAGAACCTCCTGCTGCTGTCCGGCGCCGCCGGCTCCGGGAAGTCCACGTTGGTTGCGGAGCTGGAGCGCCAGCTGGAGACGGAATACACGGGGCAGCAGGAGAAGGAGGGCAAGGAGGTATTCCTGGTGAAGGTCGCCTTGCCGTTGCTGCAGAATCCATTGACCAACCTGTTCCACGAGGCATTATCGCTGAAAGGACTGCGCGACCCTCAGATCTACGAGCTCCGGGATCTCGTTCAAAAAGGCAAAGTCCAGCTCGTGTTCTTGCTGGATGCGTACGACGAGGTACGCGCACTTTTTGTCGCAGAGGCATGCCAGATGTGACCATGTGGGGCTAATGCGTTCATTCCGCCCTAGGGCAACATATGAGGGTAGATGACGGGAATGACTGGACTGGTGTATGACTTGTGACTATTTGCTTGTGGGGCTGGTGACTTTATTTGGCATGGGGCAAGTATATCAGGGTGGGTGACGGGAATGGCCGGAGTGATGCACGGAGATGATACCTTTTGAATCCCAGAAGCTCATCCAGGCACCCCTCAGATGGGGTACAAACTCTGACCATGCCCCCTGCCCCCCTCCCCTCCCTGCTTTTCAGTTGAAAGAACAGTGGCTGTTCAAAAACTTGTACATCACCAATAATTTGGACCAGTACCGGCCTATGCCATGCTCGAGTGAGGACCTCGCCTTCCCGAAGGTGATCATCACAACCCGCAGCGAGCTGCTTGTGAGGAAGTCGGACCAGAACTACGAGGAGGCCTTTTTGCCGCTGGAATCGGAGGTGGCCGAGAAGAGGAGCTCGGAGCAGGCCCGCAAGTTCTTTGTGGAGATGCGCATCGCTCGCTTCAGCGGCAAGCTCGAGGAATACATCCACGCTCGCGTCAGCCTGGAGTGCAGGCACGCCTTCGAGCAGCAGTTTGGGAAGCTTTCCCCTCTGGCGACGACGTGCGCTGACGATTGGATAAAGCAAGTGGAGGAATTGTGGCGCCAGCAGCTCATCTTGCCAGGTGAAGCTCGCCAGGAGGAAGCCCAGGAGGAAGCCCAGAAGCTGAAGGAGACGATCTCGCCTTCATCGTCAATCGAGCTTCATGTGCTGCTGCATGCGGCAAGGAATGCCATCGTGGTGCCAGGTGGGCATGCTGCATCTGCGATCAAGCTCAGCGCCAAGCAGCTCTTGGCGCTGACGGAGGACCGCCACCAACAGGAGGGCTCCCACGGGCAGCGCACAGCAAGCGAGCAAACCTTGGCTCTCGACCCCGCCATCTTTGGTGAGCAGTCCGACGAGGAGCTGCAGGTGATGCTGATTGCGCTGGTGTTGGCCGCAGCTCTCGGGGAGGTCGCGGTGGTCTCGATTCTCGCTGAGCTTGGCGAGTTCACACGCACTGTCCGACGCTCGAGGGACGGCAAGCCCGGGGTTTGGCTGTACGAGGATTACATGGCGGTGTTCAAAGATCTGCCGGAGCTCAAGCAGCTCACGAGCACGCCCTTCATGATGGAGATGGTGACAAAAACGCTTCCTGCTCTGAAGGGCATGCGGGCCACGGACGCCGTCCAAAAGGAGAAGCTGCACCTCTCGCTGAGCGAGCGCGGCGTTCACACTGTCTGGGGCTTAGTCACGAGCATGAGGCAGGCTGTGCTCTCACCTGAGGCAGCAGGCGGCAGCACCGCGGCGCCACAGGAGCTGAACCTTCTGGAGCTTGCCGAGCAAGTGCAGCGCGCACTGCCGCAGCAGCCGCAGGAAGAGACGCTTGCGCGCATGTCCCGCGCGCTGCTGGAAACTTCGAGGTTCAAAGGGGCAGAGGATGGCGAAGGCGAAGCAGTGGATGAGGCGGGTGAGGATGTCGAAGGCGAGGCAGTGGATGAGGTGCTCGAAGCCTGCATACTGTCTTTGGAGGCGGAGGCTGCATCCATCCTCGATGTGCTGCAGAGTGCCTTGAAGCGCTCCACAATTCGACGGTCCCAGATCTATGCCACATTCCTGGACATGTATCTCAAGCAGCAAGCCAGCAAAGCGCATCTGGTGGGCGCTTTTGACTCGGGCACCGTGCTCTACGAGGCAAAGGTGAGCGCCGCACCTCCATGGAGCCCCCTACCCCCCACCGCACCCCTGCCGGTGACAGTTTTCGGGGCTCAAATGGTTCGATGCCTGCTCTGACAGCTGCTGCGCGACACCGACTCGCCACGGTGGCGGCGCGCCGGCATGGCGCGGCTGGTTGACCGGCGGCGCGGGCCCACCCCTGCAGGAGTACTCCCAGAGGCTCGCGCTCGAGATGCTCAAGAAGAACGTGTCCAAGGTGCTTCCGCCGACCACCAGCCAGCTCTTCCCCGAGCCGAGCATATGGGACGCCTTCTTGAAGGGCGACAGCGAGCTGTGCACTGCCGCCCGGGCGGCGGCCCCGGTCCGCTTCGAACCAGAGCTGTCCTTTATCCACAAGACAGTCCAGGAGTACTTGTGCGCCGCGGGCCTGCGGGACTCCCTGCACAGGATCCTTCACCAGCAGTCGGTCCCCCTCGAGCACATGAGCTGGCAGCTGAAGATCGAGCTCGGGAACTCCGCTCCCGACAAGGCTGAGGATCCCAAGCAGGACGATGGCGACTTCGATCAGCCCCGGTCGGCCCGGGCGCTGCAGCACTTGGAGGAGCAGCTGCTGACCTGTGTATGGGCGCAGGTGGACCTACGTCAGGAAACCGAGGTGCGGGACTTCATGGCGGAGATGTTCCTGGATGACGCAAACT
Source organism: Cymbomonas tetramitiformis (assembly GCA_001247695.2). Classification (NCBI taxonomy): domain Eukaryota; kingdom Viridiplantae; phylum Chlorophyta; class Pyramimonadophyceae; order Pyramimonadales; family Pyramimonadaceae; genus Cymbomonas; species Cymbomonas tetramitiformis. Next base: position 54,651 of record LGRX02001041.1, on the reverse strand, counting down.
TCAGGCGCAATCTGCGCTTCCTGGTGGAGTGGAGCACACGACGTGAGCGAGACGGAAGGCGGGCACAGGCACCGAGGGATGCGCCGTCGCCGAGGGATGCGCCGTCGCCGAGGAACGCTGTGCATTGGAGTATGATGCGGTCGAACGTGCATTCCGTGGTTTTAGGAGAGCTGCCTAAGCGCGCAGGGGGCACCCTCCTGCATGTGGCGGCGGCGAACGGCGCGTACCATGGTGTACAAGCGGTGCTCGCCATGCTTGAGGATGGCGTCGGCGACCTGGGAGCGACCGCACACCACGGCCAGGACGCCCTTAATGCACACCTTAATGCACAGGATGGTGGAGGCCACACCCCGCTGGCTTGTGCAGCGGTGGAGGGCCACACTCAGATTGTGGCCGCGCTACACAAGGCGGGAGCACATTCACGCACCAAGTCCTTCCTGCAGCCCAGTGTGCAGGTGGTCAGCTCGCTCTCAACTGCGTTGCTCCGGGAGTGTTCCCCCCCACACATTACGGACAGTGACAAGGAGGGCAAAAGCATCAAACTGCAAAAGGGTGCCAACAAGGTGACTGTCACATCGAATGCGGGCGTTACGTTCCCCTATGTGGTGGGGCTCCCGGCTGCTGCTCCGAGCGAAGGCCGCTGGCGTCTAGAGGTCACTGTGAACCTGAAGGGTCACCCAGAAGCACCTGACAGGTACAAGGTGCTGCCGTCACAAGAGTGCCTTTATCACAAGACGGACCCGGACCCCGATTACTACTTTGCTGGCTCGGAACCGTGTGGTTATGACATCTGGTCATGGTATCACGATTACATGGGGCTGGGGTTTGCAGTTGGCTGGTGCACCGAGGATGCTTATCACGATCTGCCTGATCCGAAGCCTAGACAAGAGTTTCAAATGCGCTTTTACCAGGATGAAATGCCATGGCTTATGCAAGCGTCGAACTCGAGGAGGCTCGGTGGTAACGCGTGGACGTGCGGTCTGCAACACACTGGCACCTGGCGGTGTCGAGCGGCCCCCGGAAAGCACACACAGACACACGAAACTGGAGCCGTGGCAGGCGGTGGGAGGTCTGACAGCCCGCGAGCCCTCAGGAAACGCTTGCCATCAGACGCAACAGATGATCTGCCTGTATTACAATTGAATAGTGTTCCGATTTGCGCAGATCTCTTGTCGCGCCACGATCCTGACTTTTCCGAACTGCAGCCTGAATACTCTCCATCCTGGTTAACCCCCGTCGTGGATTACTTCAAAAGCGTGGAATTCGCGAATGTGGGCCTCCATGGTTTGGGACATGAGGTAACCATTGGGCTCTTGCTGGACTGCAACACAAGCCCACCCAAGATGTACGCCATCACAGATACGAGTGGTGGGTGGATTGAAGTTGGCGCGCCAGGACAGTTCAAGACCTCATCGACAGTATTCCCAGCTGTCAGCTTCGCCGGTGTTGTTGGTACTCTGCAGTTCAACTGCGGTGAACATCCGTGGGTGCACAAGGTGACCCCGCCTGAGGGCGCCCCGTTTCAAGAAATCATCAAGGCGACGGGGGACAGTCCGCTTGTGGAAGCAGCTGTGCACGGGAATTTTGATGTGTGCGCCCTGCTTGTCAACTGCTCTGCGGACTTGATGGAGGTGGATCGCGAGCATGGTCGGTCACTCCTGCACTGGGCTGCCCGGCATGCAAAGGTGGATTCTGTGCGCTGGCTTTTACGGCTCGCTGGTAACAAGGGCAAAGGCCGCCTCCTTGAGTGGCAAGATAATCAGGGTTGCACCCCGCTGTTTTGTGCGTCTGCGAGTAAAAGTCAGGATGTGTTGGCTGCCCTTCTCAAGTCTGGCGCACGCGTGGACCATCAGGACAGATTTGGCCAGACGGCTGGGCACCATGCTGCAGAAAAGGGATGGCTGGAAGGCATACTTTTGCTGCGGGAAAATGGTTTGGATCTGAAAAAAACCGATAAGAGCATGTGCACGCCTATTCAGACAGCTGCAGAGAATGGACACGAAGGGATATTGTGTGCACTGCTGAGCAAATCGGGCAGCGTCAACTTAACCGCGAGCACTCCAAAGTGCGCAAGCACTTTTGCAGCTGCGTTAAAGAAGTGCAATTTCCTGATCTCACCGTGTGTATGTCAGCTGTCGCCAGCGGCAAACGTGCCCTTACCCGTTCCCCTCGACACTCGGAAGCTTGATCTGAGCAGCAGCCAATTAGATTCCGCCAGTGGTATTATCTTGGCAGCGATTCTTGCGTACAGCAGCAGCCTCCTTCATGTAGCAGGTGAGGCCTTCGGAAATGGTTTAGATCTTGAGTGCATAACGACCGAGGGAGCTTGAGCCTTGATGTCCGCAGCATGTTCTGTGAACTGGCTGATATGTGTGCATGCGACTTTTGTTAGAATTCAAGAGTCTGTTTTCACAAAAGCGAGCGTAAACTTTCATTCTCAAAAGATATACCAGTTCGCAGCTTGAAACGCCGTGAACTTCAGCGCCCAGTCATTATTGATTGGGCAGTCTAAGTGAAAGTTCACTAAACAGATTCCTACGTGTCACTGTCGTGTTCATACCGACCGCAGTGACACGCCTGAGTACCGGCCCACGATCAGAATGTGGGCCGATGAACTTATTACGCACTTGCCGATGGTCATCAATGATCTAACGGCCACGATTAGTTCAGCAGATCTACAGATCTAGATCTAAGGGTTTCACAGGGTTTCTTTAGGGTTTCTTCAGGGTCTGAGCATCCTGACTACTGTACAAGGTCTAGATAGTCATGCTTTACACCAAACTGATCAGCAGGCACTTGCAGATTCCAATACCCCTTCTAAAGGGTGACTGTCTAGTTGTCCTACTGCCAGTTCTTGGGAATGGTGCCCTTTCAGTCAGCAACACCCAGTTCTTGGGATGGTGCCCCTCCAGCTCCAGTTTATGGGGATGGTGCCCCTTCAGCCCCAGTTTATGGGGATGGTTCCCCTCCAACTCCAGTTTATGGGGATGGTGCCCCTTCAGTCCTCAGTCTTCAGAGTTGGAGTTCTGCAACTTCATGATACCCAGCCTTTCCCTGTGTGTAAGAAATGCTGGTAGGGGAAGAGGTTTGGTGAAGATGTCAGCTGTGTTGTCTGCTGAGGCGACATACATGGCTTCCACCATCTTGGACTTCACCAGCTCTCGGATGTACATGTTCCTCACCTCAATGTGCTTGGATCTGTTGTTGTTGACATAGTCGGATGCCAAATGAATGCCCCCCTGGTTGTCACAGTACATCTGCACCGGGGTGCAGATGTCCACCAGGTCGGTCAGCACGTTAATGATGTACTTGACCTCCCTAGCCCCTTCAGACATGGCGATGATCTCAGCCTCGGTAGTTGACAGCGACACACATCTCTGCATGATGGAGGAGAAAATCAGTAAGCTGCCACATAGGTAGACTGCAATGCCAGACGTGGATCTCCTCGTGGTTTTGTACCCAGCATAATCAGCGTCAGTGTATATGCATAGTGGTAGTGCTCCACTGGCCAGACCCAGCCCCCTTGGCACAGAGGAGGTTGTCCGCAGTACCAGCTCGTGGCCCACAGTGCCCTTAAGGTATCTGACAACCTGCTTCAGAGCCACAAAGTGCTCTGGGCCATAAGACGCACAAAAAAGAGAGAGAGCCGACACAGCAGCCATGATGTCAGGGCGCGTGCACCTTGCAACCCACTGTAGCTGCCCAAGTAGTCCCCTGAATGGAATGGTGGTATCCTTACCATTAGATGGGGCAAGAGAGCACCCTGGAGACATAGGCAGGCTCGCTGGCTTAGCATCCTTAAGTCCATAGGTCTCAAACCACTCCTTGCCCGCCTGCTTCAGGCCATACACTGCCTTGAGCAGCTTGGCACATGTTCTGCCCTGATATTCCAGCCCCCTAGGGAGCTTGACATACAGGTCCTCCTCCAGGGTCGAGTTCAGGAAGGCTGTCTCCACATCCATGTGATACACCTCGAGGGCAAGGTTGAGCGCCAGAATAATAACCAGCCTCACTGAAGATAACTGTGTGCACGGGGCAAAGGTGTCAAAATAATCGACACCATACTCCTGCTTGTTGCCCTTCACACACACCCTCGCCTTGCGCTTCTGCAACTGCCGGTGCTTGTCCAGCTTGACCTTCAATACCAAGGACATGTCCAATAGACGTACACCAGGAGGAACATCCTCCATGTCCATCATCAGCAGAGCCTTCTTGACTGCAACCAGGGCCTCAAGCTCGGTCGGAATGGCATCCATCCACTCATCAGTATCAGGCGCCTCCATAGCTTGCTTAACCCGCTTGGGCTCGGTCACACCATCTGGGAGCACATCCACTGAGCCCCCAGCACACGCCTTCCCCACAGCTGCCAAGCACGTGTGCTCAGGAGGGAACTGTACCTTACCCACCGGCAGGTCAATGTGTGTAAAGTTGGTGAGCAACATAACACAGTATGGAAATGAACTGGCTCCCACAGCTCGTGCGCATATCATACCAGCTTCCATCTCCTTACTCCCGGCGTCCACCGTGACCTCAGTGAATAGAGGGTAGTTGACATTCAGGTCACCACTGTATGCAGCTGAGCGCACAGCAGCAAGTTGTTCAGGATGGCCATCCAGATAGGCTCGGAGACTCACCCAGCATGTCTCATCCGTTGCTCGCACCTTCAGTACCGCCAGAATCTCGTCACTGTCGTCAGGTAGATAGACCCCGACATCAAGAACACCGTCCTCCAGTCCACTCGGGAGGATATCATGATATGTACCATCCAACGCCGTCACCATGAAGTTGGTACTCAGCGGGGCCACTGCAGAGGGATCCCAGGTGGTGACCACCTTGCGCAGCTTGTCCACAGCTTCATGGAACTTGACCATGCCAGACTTGACTATCTTCCCCGACTCAGGATCATACAACAAGTAGGCTGATGAGACCTCAGAGTGACCAACATACCTCAGCTGCCGCGCTCGGTCACTGAGCTTGTGCTCCCTGCTGTCCGGGTCCACAAAAGCATATGCCAGACATCCAAACACTCGAAGATGTGAAAGGTCCCGGTGCTGTCCATACAACTTGTAGTAAGGGGACCTCTTGTGCAAGGACTTCTTGAATGTTCTGTTCAGGATGTACACAGAGTGACGAACAGCAAGTGGCCACATGTCCACACCAAAGCCAAATGTCAAGAGCAGCGCCCGAGCCATCGCCTGCACTGTCCTATGAGACCTCTCCACACGAGCTTGGTTCTCATGGAGGTTTGGCGATCCATGGCGTTGCTCAATACCTTGGTCTTTGCAGTACTTCTGTGTCTGCCCAGCAATCATCGTAGAGTCCCCATCAGTGTGCAATACCATATGATACTTCTCCTCAAGTCTCATACGGCTCCTGTGCTGCCTCACCTCCGCCAGGAACTTCTCAAGGGCTGCCAGGTAGTCCGACTTCCTCTTCATGAAGTACACGCATATCCAAGCTGTACAGTCATCCACGAAGAGGACAAACCACCGGTACCCACCAGCACTGTGCCTGAATGGGCCACACGTGTCAGACCATACCAGCAAGCCAATCTCTGCAGAACTCTCCCTGCCAGTAGGCTTCATAGACGGCCTGATCGCCTTGGTGAGCCTGCAGGAAATACACCTCTCAGGGCAGCGCCACACCAAACTCTTGGTATACTGCGCTATGGTGATACCCATAGGGATCTCCTCGTCCAGCATCTCCTGCATGGTCACGTCACCAATATGGCCAAGCCGAATATGTGCCAGCATCTTGGCATCAAGCTTCATCACTGTATGCCCATCCTTGTAGATCACCACCACAGGCCACTTGGTCTCCCTGACCCATACCCGGCTCTCCCCACACATCTCCAGGTTCTCCACATTGTAGCATGAGTCCAATGGAGCCGAGAATATCTTCTCTCCAGCAGGGTACTCATGGACAATGGTAAACTGAGATACAAACTGCCACCAACTGGCTGTCTCCCATCTGGGTAGCACCAAAAGGAACTTGGTGGACTGAGGCGCCCGAGCAAAGTCACTCAGAGCCTTCTGCAGACATCTCAGGATGATGTCATGCTCATAAGGTGGGTTGCCATAGCAGGCTTTACCCGCCCAGTCCCTGCAGAAGCAAGGGTTCTCAGTCGTGCAATAATCGTCCAGGACGTGGTTGTCAATGGAGGCAAACAACTCCAGAGTAAAGGGCCCATGCTCCTCAATGTGCTTCCCGGCTTCCTCAAACTTCCAGTCTGTCTTGTCCCGATCAGAGTCATCATGGTATGCTGCACAGGCCATGTAGGTATCCAAAGTGCCAGTCTGATCTTCATATATGATATACTGGTTGCCAACTCTAGAGAATGAGAAGGTCACCCCCCCACTGGATATCTGCCTGGCCCCAAAATCAACACTGAACCCAGCATCCTCAAGCGCCACCACAGACACCAGGTTCAATGGCTGCCCAGGAATGCAGTGAGCACCAGTGAACTGCAGCCCAACAGCGCGCCCAGTGGACACATCCAGTTTGGCAAATGTGACCGTCCCACTGCCCTCCGAGGACACAGTACCAGCCTGCACCACACTGAAAGTGGAACTGGAAGCAGGATCAAAGTCACCGCCAAAGTCACTCACCATATTGAATATGTGCTTGGTGGCGCCACTGTCTATCACTGCCACCTTCCCACTGAATGCAGTCAATGGCAGGGCCCTGGTGAAGATGTCAGCTGTGTTGTCTGTCGATGTCACATACAGGGCGAGAGAGCTGCCCACAGGGCGCCCCCCATGCAGCTCACATGCATCCTCATCGCCAGAGTCACTCCCATCTTCAAGATCAGGTACATCACAATACCAATCAGAAGAGCAGTAATCCTCAATCCCAGAATCCACGCCCAAAGCCACAGAACAGAGGCGGTTCTTGCGAGGCGGACAGAACAGTCCAGATGCCCAATCATCGGAGGGGATGCCACCCACTCCTTCAAAGGGCTGCCAAAAGTGCACATCGTCTTCCTCCTCCGAGTCAGAGGCATCCACCAGATTTGGCAGAGTATCTGAACCATAACCACCATCATCTGAGTCAGAGTCCAAAGCCGAATCCAGGTCGGGGATGGAGCAATCAGAGTCGTCACAAATATGGCCACAATCATCACCAGATCCAGAGAGATAGATAAGATCAGGCATATAGCTGTGTCTAGCCAATGTGTGATAAGACCAGGCATGTCGGTCTGCAACAACCTGTTCAATACCAGGGGAATCCAGTGTAGCCATAAGTCCAGAATCACCTCGGTGTGAAGAGACACCATTATGATGAGAAGAATCCCCAGAGTCATAGCCACTCTGGTCTGAATGATCACCACCATCAGATGAGGAGCCAGAGTCCCACTCATCCTCAAAATCATATCCCAGTAGTGCCCAGAAGCTCTCGACCGCCTGCACAGTGTCTTGAGTAACCATACTGAGTAAAGTCACCCATGACTGCAGCCTCTCAAAGGATCCTCGCACCATACCCGGTTCCTTCTCGAGCAGGCGCTGCAGCAGACTGTACTGCTCGGCCACAACATGCTTAGCACACACCATCTTCTTGTGGCTCACCACTCTGCCATCAACAGGAAAGTGAGGCTTCTCCAGCACAATCATTGCCCTGTCCAACACTTCCACAGAGCCACCCATGAACATACTATGCACATATTGGACATCTGATGTATACCATGGCTGCCTGGGGGATATCTGATATCCAGGCCCAAGATGCTGCTCCCTTCCTGCTTCCCACAGGGCTTGGGTAGGCTCAAGCTTCCTCCCAGGGAGGGCCGTGCATAGAGTATCAATGTAGACAAACAATTCGTACACCGGAGCCACGGGGAAATACTTGTGCTTGTTCAATAAGAACCGATGCTTGTTGGGCTGATAGGGGTGTGACTTCTTACCAGGTCTCCTCACTGCAGAGCGCCTGCTTATAGGAGCATCAGACCTCCACCGATAGACCCCACTCATAGGCTGGTCCCCACCCCCCACAGGGGTAGAACCCTCAGAAGATGTAAGCCCGTCCAGAACTGCATAGTAATTGCTCAGGGAGATACCAGACTGAGATGCAGTACAGCCGCCCTCAGTCCAACCAGAAATAAATTGAGGTAGGTCGTCAGAGAAGCTGGTGACCATGCTGTCCTCTACCAGCTCACAGATTGCAAACAGAGCCTCGCCAGTATCATCCACACCAGGGTGCTGCTCAGCTTCAGCAACAGCAACCGCACGATTGGGTAGCTTCCCATACTTCTTGTAGTCCTGGACCCTCTTCATTATCGCTGCCCTCCTCTTGGGATTCTTCTTGAGGTAAGCCTCCCTCTTATCCTCGTGAGTCACATAGCAGTCACTGGACGAGTGTCCAGGCATATGACATACCAGACATGGAACTCGCTTAAGTAACGCAGCACGCTTCTGCTCTTCCTGCTTACGACGGTCCTCCGCGATTCCAGCACCCGTCTCCATCGCTGCTGCAGAAGTCGCGATGACGTTGTCGTAGTGGCCACATACCGCGTCGTTCAGCTTCTTGAACGACGGCAGCTCGTCCCCAGAGAACATTGTGCGAATATAGACATACGCCGGGTTCAAGGAATTCAGCACCATGGCCACAAAGACTGCCTCCAAGCTGGCGACGTGAAACATTTCACCACCCGGCAGGAATTTGCTCGTGCACGCATACTCCTCAACCCTGTCAAGAACCTCCCTCGCATTTAGAAAGCCTTGCAGCGGGGGCGCGAGCGTCATGAACCTCTTCGTGTCGTCAAGCAAAGCCTTGACCTGCCGCACAAAGTACGCAGAGCCCGTGCTCCGACGCATTTTAATTAGCTGTCGCCAGGCTGAGACACCGTCTGCTTTAGTACTGTACGATTGAACAACTGCGTTCGCCGTCCTGGTGGTAACACGCGACAGAAAGTCATGAAATAACTGGTTGGCTGCCACCGAGAACTTCTCGTCCTTCTTGATGTCCTCTAACTCGCGCGTGTCCGTCAATAACAGCGACAACGCCGGGTGACGCAGAGACGGTACAAATTTACCTCGGAATTCCATCCACTTGCTGTCATTTTCGGCCTCCTGACCAGAATAGGTCAGTCGGGAACCCCTTCAACATATCCGTTAGAAAAGGTAAAGGTACGTCCACAGTACCACTCGCAACTCGAGATTTACCACTGGAACCAGATATGTTGGATTCCGCGGCCTCAGGACACGCGATAGCATTTCCCGTCCCCGCATTTTGATTCGCAACAGCCAACGGCGGCACTGCGTGTGCCAGGGCTTGAACCATTTTAAAAAGCTCATTCATACGCGCGTCTTGCTGCGTAAATAGCTGTTGCTGCCTCTCATCAATACGCGCCTCTTGCTGCGCGAAAAGATTAGCCAGCGCTGCAGAGTCCCCCCCTGCTGAGATTCCATCAGGCTTCCCCTCCTCCGAAGGTTCGCCAAAAGCAGATTCCTCACTCAGACCTGGGGGCCTCTCTGGAGCTTTGGCCTTGTCTTGTCTCCTACTCATTTCGAATACTACGCGCAGTGAAATTTTGTTCAAATTGGAGTGCAACACAATTTTTGTGGTTTCAGACTTTCAGAATCCGTGACTCCTGCTGCAGTAGAGCCGAATGACACATGTAGCTCCGTGACACAAACAGGGTGTACAAGTAGCCACGAAGCGACACGCCTGTTCAGCTCTGTTCCTTTTGCTCTTGCAAACAGGAACTTCACGGGTACCTACGGTACTCTGTGAGGCACACTGCAGATCTAATTTTGTAAATTTCTTCACCTGTTTCACCGGTAAAACAGTAGAGTAGGTAGTGACGAGACCACTAGGTTGTACGACGGCGATCGAACGACGACGGGAGATCTGACAACGAAGTCGCGGGGACGGCGTTACGACTGCAAAACGATGGCTTCACATCGGCTACGGCAGTACGATTGACTTCACTGTGACTCCTTTGAGGGAGAGAAAATGGCTGGTTCTTCGAAGGGCAAGTCTACAGAGGAATTCCCTCCCCTCCCGGGGAAGCCGGACATCGGGCAGGCTTCCCCTTCCCCGGCAGCACAGTCCACTCAGGACGTGCTGATGCAACAAATTCTGACAATGCAAAAGCAGCAAGGGGAGCTGCTTGAGATGCAGAGGCAGCAGGCAGAGGAGCATCGCCTGCTGCGTGATGAGCTTCAACGTCAAGCATAGATCGACGTTGAGTTGGAGGCGAAGGTGGCAGCGAAGCCTGGGACTTCTGACCCGGACTCCGCAGCCAAGACCGCCGAACAGCTTCTGGAGAGAAGGAGGAAGCTGGAGTACGTGCCAGCAGCCTCGATCAACCCGTTCCCACCGCGGCCGGCTACACTGACATCGAGGATGCCGCAGTTGTACGACCTGCACGGCCGCAAGACGTACGATGCGCTCTCCAAGAAGTCCAACTCTTCGATGAAGTACGAGTGCATGGTTCTGGCTCCAGCGTTGTCTTATTTGCACGACTTGGTGGACGAGTGCAACAAGACGTTGGACGTGAACGAGGACTGCGGATTGACGAAGAGCGAGTGGCAGAAACGTTTCCACGCGGTTACCAACTCTGTGCACGGCGTGTACGCGTTGCTGTACAACCGTTGGACGATGCTGGAACTGCGCGGGCAGCTGGAGCAGGAGCCTGGTTCTTCACAACGGGGAGGATCGGACGCTCTACGCGCAAAGCTGCAGTTCGTGGAGGACAGAGTCTACCAGGCAGCAGACGGCGTGGTGGCAGATGAGGTGTTGCAGCAGTGGCTGAACGACTTCGACAAGAACCGCGGCAAGGCGATGCTGAGCATGACGGCGAAGAACGCAGCGAACGCGGAAACGCGGGTGGTGAATCCGCGGGACCAAGAACTGCGCTGGAAGGAGCGTAAGAACAAGGAGGAGAAGGACGGTAAGAAGCCTACCGAAAAAGGCGGCAAGGGCCGGGGCGGAAAGCCCGCGGCCGATGTGTGATGTGCGTGCCGCCACCCCGTCCAGCGCAACAGCCCTCTCCGGGCGCTGGGCGGGGGAAACTCACCGTGCAACAGCAGGTGAGACAGCGGAGGGGAGCATGGCGCGCGGCGGGCGCCAGTTCCGAGGTGATGCAATGGATTACTCACGGGGTGAAGTTGAGGTGGAAGCGCGGGCCTCCGCCTCCGTTCGACAACGGGGTGTCACTGAGGGATGCTACGCGGCAGCAGCAGGTGTGGCTGGACGCGGAGAAGGAGAGGCTGCTACAGAACGGTGCCTGGACGAGAGCGACGAGAAGATCTCACGTTTCTCGCGCTTTTTTAGTGCCAAAACCGGGTACGAACAAGTGGAGACTGGTGGTGGACTTCCGATGGCTGAACCAGTGGTGTGTGAAGAATCGTGTGAAGATGGAGACGCTGAAGAAACTAAGGAGACTGGCGAAACCGGGCGACTGGTGCTTCAGCTTCGACCTCCAGGACGGTTTTCATGCGTTGGGGATCCACCCGGACTTTCAACGCTTCATGCACTTCGACCTGCAAGGGGACCTGCTTCAATGTTCAGCGATGCCTTCGGGTGGAGCGACGCTCCGAGAGTGTTCTGCAAGTTCGTACGCGTGATGGTGGAAGCTCTACGTTCTCCACAGGCAGCGGAGGATCGCAGAAATCAAGAGGCTGCGGGACGGTTCCGCAGTACGACAGCGATGGTCAGTCCGTCGCAGGACCGGTGGTGCTGGCGAGGACGCGAACCGTCACAGCGGAATGCGAGTACTACCGTACATGGACGATTTTCTGGTGCTGGTCGACTCTCAGCGAGAAGGCTTTCTGCGTTGAGAAAAAGTTCAACTGGTGCTTCATCGACTGGGCCTACGGCGGAACGAGAAGAAGGGCCAATGGGAGCCTACGCAGGTGGTGGAGCACCTCGGGCTGGAGGTGGACCTGAAGCTGGGACAATTCCGTGTAACAGAACGACGGGTACACAAGATCCACACCAAGGCGAAGGAGATCCTGTGCGACGCAGCGAGAAATCGGAGGTGGATTCCTGCCAGGAGACTGGCTTCCTTCACGGGACTCTGCCAATCCGTGTACTTGGCAGTACCAGCGGCGCGGCTCTACCTACGGGAGCTCTACTTCGTGCTGGCAGAGAAACGCAGCTGGGGAGCGAAGGTAAAAATCTCGCGTGCAGCTCGGGGGGACTTAGAATGGTGGTCCAGGCTGCCTGTGATGAGCAGGTGGAACGGGCGCAAGATCTGGAGATCCCCGACGAGAGCGAAGGTGCACACGGACTCTTCGATGACAGCCTGGGGAGGAGTGCTGAACCTGAAGTTCCCCGCGCGAGGTTTCTGGCCAGACGAGATGCGCAGCTGGCACATTACACACCTGGAGCTGGAGGCCGTGTACAAGACCGTACAGGCGTTCCTGCAGGAGCTGGAGGGCAAGGTCGTACGGCTCTACTGCGACAACCAGGCGGTGGTGGCGATGCTGTCACACTTCACCTACAGGAACCCGGACCTGATGAGGAGAATGAGGAGGCTCTGGCTGCTGTTGGATTTGCACGACATCGAGTTGCAGGCTCGTTACATCCGCAGCGAGGCCAACGTGTGGGCCGACAACCTTTCGCGTTGCGAGGATTTGGACGATTGGCGGCTCAATCGAGACTGGTTCGTGTGGGCCAACAAGCAGTGGGGGCCCTACACAGTCGACCGGTTCGCTTCCGAGATCTCCGCGCAGCTTCCTCGGTACTACGCTGCGTGGAAGGACCCGAAGTGCGAAGGTGTGGACTCTCTGACGTACGACTGGCGGGGGGAGAACAATTGGGTGAACCCCCCGTGGGCGCTGCTGGACGAGGTGGCGCACAAGCTGCGGGAGGAGGGGGCCGCTGCTACGGTGGTGGCTCCGTACTGGCCGGGACAGTCCTGGTTCAGAGAGCTGGAGGCCATGGCCACCGAGGTGGTGATCATGCCACGGCGCAGGGACCTGTTCACTCCGAGCAGGCTGGGAGGGTCCGAGCTGCTCGGGCCCTCGAAGTGGGACGCTGTGATGTTCTTCATCGAGGCGCGCCCGTGAGTTACTACGCTGCTGAAGTACGAAGAAGCTCTGCTACGAGTACGACAGCAAGCAAGGTGACCGTGGGTACGAAAATCGAGGTGTTCTGGAAGGACGATGACTGCTTCTACCCGGGTGTGGTGAAGGAGTTCAACGAGGACGGGAAGGCGCACGTGCTGTACGACGACGGCGACGAGGAGACGCTGGACTTGTCCGAGGAGAACTTCAAAATCATCAACAGCACGGACGAGGCAACGGACGCAGACGGCGAGAACACCGAGCGGATCAGCGGAGGCAACTACGAAGAGTACAAGCGCGGTGGTATTGTACAAAATTTCCTCACGCGCTCACTCTGTGAGTGGTGGAGGGGTGAGTTGGGACCTTCCCAGCTCACGGAACTGGCAGTGACGATGCAGAGAAAGGCACTGCTGGACACGACAATGGGCAACTACGGACCGAAGGCGCAGCGCTTCATTTTATTTTGTGAGCTGCACCAACGGCCGTGGCTGCCAGCATCGGAGGCGACGGTGTTGCTGTACATCGCCTCTCTGTTGAAGGACGGAGGCATCAAGTCGACCTCCTTGCAGCCGTACCTGTCTGCCATCAACAACTACCACGAGGACCTACGTTTTCCTGGACCAGCGAAGGGTCGTTCTGTGACCCGAGCTGTGAAGGGGATGGCGACCATCCAGGCGGAGCTGGCGGTGCAGGAGGAGAACATCGAGACCCAGCGGACGTGGCTGCCGGCGGCACACGTACGACGTGTGCACGAAGCAGCGCTGAGGTTGACTCCGAGATCGCCTGAGGAGCTGCAGCTACTGCGAGCCTTCGCCTACGTGGTTGTTGCCTTCGTGACCTTCGGCCGGACACGGGGACTTCGTTGTCACGGCAGCACGTTCATTGTGGCGACAGTGAGTTCTCAGTAGTGCTGCTGAAGGAGAAAGGACGGCGGCATCAACTGGTGAAGTGACGCCTGTGCATCCCATGGAAGGGGGTGGCTCTGTTGAAGGAGCTGATCGAGTACTGGGAGTTCCACCGTGACACGGCTTGGAACAGTTCTGAGAAGACTCGACTTGACGCCTACTGGTTGCTACCCGAGGACCCGAAGAACTTCAAGGCTTCCGTGGCGAATGACTGGATTGGTCTGGCTCTCAGCGAGCTGGACTGCAAACCTCCGGAAGGAGGTCACTTTTCTGCACACAACACCCGGAAGGGTGCCACGACGTGTGCTCGAGCTGTGGGTGTTACAATGGAGAAAGTGTGCTTCCTGGGAGGCTGGTCACAGTTGTCTTCGGCAGTGCAGCACCACATCGACCCGACAACTCTGAGGGACACAGACATGGACTACTACTTCGCTTGGTTAACATGGTCACAGTGACAGAGATCAGATTTCTTGTGTGTGCCTCACGGTTTCATCTTTGGTTTCATGGCAAATGAGGATTCGAGCAAAAGAGAAATGTTCAAATTGGAGTGCAACACAATTTTTGTGGTTTCAGACTTTCAGAATCCGTGACTCCTGCTGCAGTAGAGCCGAATGACACATGTAGCTCCGTGACACAAACAGGATGTACAAGTAGCCACGAAGCGACACGCATGTTCAGCTCTGTTCCTTTTGCTCTTCCCACCGCTCCCGACCCAGAGGACTCTTTCCTTTTGGTGACTTGCACGGACAGTCTGGACATCTCATCAAAAACATGAATTTAGAAAGCATGTAAAAGCACAAAATGCATTTTAAACACTTTACAAAATCATTTTAATGAAATGTATTGTAGTGCCTGCCTTTGGCAAATGAGGATTCGAGCAAAAGAGAAATGCGTGATACAAACGTCGGTTAGCACTTACAATGCATGTGGGCCCATAACCTGTTAGAATTCGAGAGTCTGTTTTCGCAAAAGCGAGCGTAAACTTTCATTCTCAAAAGATATACCAGTTCGCAGCTTGAAACGCCGCGAACTTCAGCGCCCAGTCATTATTGATTGGGCAGTCTAAGTGAAAGTTCACTAAACAGATTCCTACGTGTCACTGTCGTGTTCATACCGACCGCAATGACACGCCTGAGTACCCACGATCAGAATGTGGGCCGATGAACTTATTACGCACTTGCCGATGGTCATCAATGATCTAACGGCCACGATTAGTTCAGCAGATCTACAGATCTAGATCTAAGGGTTTCACAGGGTTTCTTTAGGGTTTCTTCAGGGTCTGAGCATCCTGACTACTGTACAAGGTCTAGATAGTCATGCTTTACACCAAACTGATCAATAGGCACTTGCAGATTTCAATAACTTTGCAAGGAAGTCTTTTGGACAATGCTTGATTTTTCACATTTCTTTTGCACTTCACATCTCATCGCCAACAGGCACACTGCATAACATTTCATCAAAACTAGCTTTTTCTTACATGCTTTGGAGTGTGTGAGAGAAAATCTCTTTTGGAATGTTGTTTCTAGGCTGATTCACAGCTTCACATGCTTTCTAGGCTGATGCACAACTTTTAAGGCAAAATGTTTAGAGTCTCCTGGGTTGGGTGGGTAGGGTAGGCCAAAGAACGGAGCTGCGGATTCCTACGGCCGGAATTCCTAAGTGTCAACTGTCTCAGATCTAACCCCGCTGCTGACTTCGATCTGACGGCTCAGGAAACTCTGATCGATCCACCGGCACAGAAACCTCTAAAATTCCGCAGGCTCCAATTTAACCATTTCTTTTGCACTTCACATCTCATTGCCATGTCACAGAGACCTAGGCACACTGTCAAGTGCCAGGCTGCTGCTGCCGCCACCTCGGAGTGGTCCACCCGAGGTAGCGCTCCATGTGCTCGTCGGGAGCAGCTGTCGGATCAATGTAGGAATGGACGGCGGACGACAGCTGCGACCAGCCGCCCAGGAAGCAGCATCTCTCAAGCGCGGTGCCCACCGCCCTGCGGCCCTGGCACAATTACAAGCCCCCTTGTGGGTGCTGTGACCGGAGAAGTGCCCCCCTTCCGGAGGGGCACACCCCAACTTACCCAATGCCAACTACACCCAACCATTAGCTTGCGCCGACAACTATTAGCTTGAGCCGTACCCCGCTCCCACGGCAGCCTCCAGTAGCTGCCCTGCTCCCATGAACCTGCTGCCGAGCTCTGCGCCCACAGAGCATCCCGCACCTGCTCCCAGTGCCGCAGCAGCTGCACTAGCCCCTGCACTCCGTCAGCGGGGATCGTGAGCCGCCGCTTGAGGCGCACGTGCCCCATGCCTTTCTCCTTGTGGAGAACCACGGAGATTGTGTCACCTGCAATGCCGATGTGCTGCCGCTAAATGGACACCCCGGTGTCCGGCCTGCCAAAGGTGACAAAGGCGAACACCACGTAGGCGCACGCCCCGAGCAGCTCCGTCTCGGGGCGGGAAGCCACTGGCGGCCCTCCGAATCACAAAAGTCCATGAAGGCCTTGGCCTTCGGCCGGTAGTTGCCCACCGTCTTGCTGCCCAATGCTGCACCCTGCATCTGCACCGCCAGCTCAGTGAGCAGGGAGCTGTCCCCCAGCTCCCCCCTCCAGCGCTCCTGAAGTGCCGCATCCCAGCCGCCCATTGACTGCGCTGCTGCCGGGATTACCTCATACTTCTCCTTGCTCATGTCCAGGTGCTCCTCATCTTCATCATCGTAGGCCACGTGCGTGAGACCGTCCACCCTGGCGCTGCCCACCGTGCCACTGTATGTACCATGCATCGTCAACCGGCCAGTACACCTTCACTTTGCAGCCCTGTGCCAATTTTTTGTGCGGGGCACGCACAGCCGCCCGCCTCGTGTCCTGCAAGTAGTGACTCACCGGGAGGCTGAAATGCGGAACATGACGCCGTCCCACTTTGAGGCCCCGAGCAGCTCGGAACCTCCCAGCCTGCTGGGAGTAAAGAGATCCCTACACCTGGGCACGATCACCACCTCGTCGGCCAGGGCCTCCAGCTGCTGGAACCACATCTGCCCCGGCCAGTAGGGCGCCACTACCGTAGCGGCGCACCTTACTTTCCTCCCACAGCCTGCGCGCCACCTCGTCGAGGAGCGACCACGGCGGGGTTTACCCAATTGACCTCTCCTAGCCAAGAATAGGCCAAAGAGTCCACCCCCTCGCACTCCGGGTCGTGCCACTGTGCATAGTAGCGCTAGCTGGGCGGAGAGCTCCGAGGCGAACCGGTCCACCGTGTGCCGGTGCCATTCCTGCTCTGCCCACTGGAACCACCGTCGTTTAGGCGCCAATCGTCCAGTTCCTTGTCCCTCGACAGGCGACCGGCCCACTCATTTGCCTCGCTTCTGATGTACCTGGCGTGGAGCTCGATGTCGTTTAAGTCCAATAAGATCCACAACCTCCGCATCCGCCGCATCAGCTCGGAATTCCTCGAGGTGAAATGGCTGAGCATGGCCACCACCGCCTGGTTGTCGCAATACAGGCGCACCGCCTTGCCGGTGAGCTCCCGTAGAAATGACTGCACTGTCTTGTAGACGGCTTCCAACTCTAGGTGCGTGATGTGTAGGTGGCGGAGCTCGTCCGGCCAGAACCCCCTCGCCGCATGCTTGAGGTTGAGCACGCCGCCCTTGTGGGACTCCTCCTGATCTTTCGCCCGTACCGGCGCTGAGCCAGTAGCTTGAGCCACCACTCAATGTCGCTCCACGCCTGCCGTGTCAGCTTCACCTTGGCTCCCCACCCCCGCTTGGTGGTGATCACGAAGTGTAGCTCCCAGAGATACAATCTCGCGGGGGGCACTGCCAGGGACACCGACTGGCAGAGCCCCGTGAATACCGCCAGCTTCCGAGCTGGCAGCCACCTCCGTTGCCGCGACGCTTCCCTGAGCAGGGCGTTGGCCTGCAGGTGGATCCTCTGTAGCCGCGCGAGCGTGACATGGAACTGTCCGGCTTTCAGGTCGAGCCCAAGATGCTCCACCAGCTGGGTGGGCTCCCAATGCCCCTTCTTCTCGTTGCGCTCCAAACCGAGTCTCACCAAGACCCGGCTTGCCAGCTCCCGCGCTCTGAGCGCCTCGACCCTGCTGCCCAGGAGCACCAGGAAGTCGTCCATGTAGGGGAGCACCCGCGCCCCCTGCTGATGCTCCTCGCGGCCGCATCCTCCAGCTCGCCTGCGAACCGCCCACCGACCACCGTCGCCGTACCTTGCTTGCGTGCCTCTCGCCGATCTGTTGCGGACCGAGGCAAGCGCAAGCACTCCACGAGCACCTTCATCACCTTGACGAAGATGCGGGGGGAGTCGTTCCACCCAGAAGGAAGGGCTCCGCACTGGAATAACTCCCCCCTCATGTCGAACTACATGTACTCCTGGAAGGCGGGGTCGATCCCCACCACGTGGTAGCCGTCCTGGAGGTCGAAGCTGAAGCATCAGTCGTCCGGCTTGGCGAGCCGACGCAACTTCTTCAGCGTCTCCATCTTTCAGCGGGATCTTACACAGTGGGAGCTCAACCAACCGAAGTCCAACACCATACGCCACTTGTTCGTCCCCGGTTTTGGCACCGGGAACACGCGGGATACGTGCCGTCGCCTCGTAGCCCTCACCCGAGCGCCCGTCCTGAGACCACGCTCGATTTTGGCGGTTATCCACTCCAGCTGCTGTGGAGTTGCATCTGCCAAAGACACTCCGTGATCGAAAGGCTGAGGTGCCTTGTCGACCCAACGCATCTTGGCGCCTCGACTGATCCACTCCATCACCTCGCTGTTCGCGCCTGCCGCGCGATATACCCCCCTTCTGCTCCGCACCCTTTCCTGCGGGGTGGTTTCCCTTAGGTGGACGCCCCGAGGGGGGGAAGGCGCCCGGCTATTCCGTACTCGGAAAGTTAGGTTTGGGCTTGAGCGCCATGCCCAAGCCCTGACCCTCTGCCTCCCTTGCCCGGGCCGCGGCCTCCACCTTCAGAACCAGATCCGCTGCCCGCGCCGCCCTTGCCTTTTCCTCCTTGTCGGTCACGGAAAGTCGAAATCTTTGCACTCGCCTTGGCGTGCATGTTCATCACCGCCTTCGCCTTGGTGTTGTCGAACTCCTTCAACCACTTGGTAAGAACTGTGTCGGTCACGATCTTGTCAGTTCCCGCATACGCCTTCTCCTCAATGAACGCCAGTTTCGCCCGCAGGGCCTCCGCACCACCGTGGACGGTCGCGTCCGACTCCATGCTTGCCCGCAACTGAATCATAGTGTATTGGTTGCTGAGGAGAGCGAAGACGCCTTTGAAGGTGTTGTGTGCGGTGTAGATGCGCTTCCCCAACTCTTCAAAAGAGGGCGGCTCCTTCTCGTCCATCAGCCAGTCCATTGTGGACTCGGAGTATGCGATAGCGTCGTGCATGCACGACAGCGAAGGCGCGAGCACCAACTGCTCGTAGCGCATCGACGAGTTGGTGCGTTTGGTGAGGGCGTCGTAGGCCTGGTCATTGTACAGGTCGTACATCTGGGGCATATCAGTCTCCAGAGTAGCGGGACGCGTAGGGAACGGATTCCCAGCGACATGGGGGACGTGCGGAAGCTTGCGCAACGCCTCCAACTCCGCGTCACCGCTCTGAGCGGTTGTGCCACTTTGGGAGACGGGCCTCCGTAGCCGCCTCCTCTGCGACCTCAACACGCGTGTTGAGGTGTTTCACATGCTGCATCATGAGTTGCATCATCGCAGTCTGTTGCGCCAGCAGCGCTTCCATTCCGGACTTCTGCTCACGCGTCTCTTCCGGTTTTTCTCCCGCGGGCGAACAACGGCGTTCGGACACGACTTCAGAACTTCCTTGATCGGTCATTCTTACGTCGTCAAAGGCCTTTAAACTTCCATAGTAAAGGTAAAATGTGGAGTGACAATTTTTGCAGTGTGCCGCATTAAGAATTTCGGCAAGAAAATTCTTGTGAAGTTCTTTTGCTGTAGGCAAAAGAACAGAGCTACGGATTCCTACAACCGGAATTCCTGAATATCGACTGTCTCAGATCTAACTCAGTTGTTGACTTCGATCTGACGGCTCAGGAAACTCTGATCGATCCACCAGCACAGAAACCTCTAAAATTTCACAGGCTCCAATTTAACCATTTCTTTTTTGCTCGAATCCTCATTTGCCAAAGGCAGGCACTGCAATACATTTCATTCAAATGATTTTGTAAAGTGTTTAAAATGCATTTTGTGCTTTTACATGCTTTCTAAATTCATGTTTTTGATGAGATGTCCAGACTGTCCGTGCAAGTCACCAAAAGGAAAGAGTCCTCTGGGTCGGGAGCGGTGGGAAGAGCAAAAGGAACAGAGCTGAACATGCGTGTCGCTTCGTGGCTACTTGTACATCCTGTTTGTGTCACGGAGCTACATGTGTCATTCGGCTCTACTGCAGCAGGAGTCACGGATTCTGAAAGTCTGAAACCACAAAAATTGTGTTGCACTCCAATTTGAACATTTCTCTTTTGCTCGAATCCTCATTTGCCATGAAACCAAAGATGAAACCGTGAGGCACACACAAGAAATCTGATCTCTGTCACTGTGACCATGTTAACCAAGCGAAGTAGTAGTCCATGTCTGTGTCCCTCAGAGTTGTCGGGTCGATGTGGTGCTGCACTGCCGAAGACAACTGTGACCAGCCTCCCAGGAAGCACACTTTCTCCATTGCAACACCCACAGCTCGAGCACACGTCGTGGCACCCTTCCGGGTGCTGTGTGCAGAAAAGTGACCTCCTTCCGGAGGTCTGCAGTCCAGCTCGCTGAGAGCCAGACCAATCCAGTCATTTGCCACTGAAGCCTTGAAGTTCTTCGGGTCCTCGGGTAGCAGCCAGTAGGCGTCAGGTTGAGTCTTCTCAGAACTGTTCCAAGCCGTGTCACGGTGGAACTCCCAGTGCTCGATCAGCTCCTTCAAAAGAGCCACCCCCTTCCATGGGATGCACAGGCGTCACTTCACCAGGTGATGCCGCCGTCCTTTCTCTTTTAGCAGCACCACCAAGAACTCACTGTCGCCACAATGAACATGCTGCCGTGACAACGAAGTCCCCGTGTCCGGTCTGCCGAAGGTCACGAAGGCAACAACCACGTAGGCGAAGGCTCGCAGTAGCCGCAGCTCCTCAGGCGATCTCGGAGTCAACCTCAGCGCTGCTTCGTGCACACGTCGTACGTGTGCCGCCGGCAGCCACGTCCGCTGGGTCTCGATGTTCTCCTCCTGCACCGCCAGCTCCGCCTGGATGGTCGCCATCCCTTTCACAGCTCGGGTCACAGAACGACCCTTCGCTGGTCCAGGAAACCGTAGGTCCTCGTGGTAGTTGTTGATGGCAGACAGGTACGGCTGCAAGGAGGCCGACTTGATGCCTCCGTCCTTCAACAGGGAGGCGATGTACAGCAACACCGTCGCCTCCGATGCTGGCAGCCACGGCCGTTGGTGCTGCTCACAAAATAAAATGAAGCGCCGCGCCTTCGGTCCGTAGTTGCCCATTGTCGTGTCCAGCAGTGCTTTTTTCTGCAGTGTCACTGCCAGTTCCGCGAGCCGGGAAGGTCCCAACTCACCCCTCCACCACTCACAGAGTGAGCGCGTGAGGAAGCATTTTACAGCACCACCACGCTTGTACTCTTCGTAGTTGCCTCCGCTGATCCGCTCGATGTTCTCGCCGTCCGCGTCCGCTGCCTCGTCCGTCAGCTCTGACACGTTGTTGATGATTTTGAAGTTCTCCTCGGACAAGTCCAGCGTCTCCTCGTCGCCATCGTCGTACAGCACGTGCGCCTTCCCGTCCTCGTTGAACTCCTTCACCACACCCGGGTAGAAGCAGTCATCGTCCTTTTAGAACACCTCGATTTTTGAGCCCACGGTCACCTTGCCCGCTGTCGTACTCGTAGCAGAGCTCCTTCGTACTTCAGCAGCGTAGTAACTCACGGGCGCGCCTCGATGAAGAACATCACAGCGTCCCACTTTGAGGGCCCGAGCAGCTCGGACCCTCCCAGCCTGCTCGGAGTGAACAGGTCCCTGCGCCGCGGCATGATCACCACCTCGGTGGCCAGGGCCTCCAGCTCCCTGAACCAGGACTGTCCCGGCCAGTACGGAGCCACCACCGTAGCAGCGGCCCCCTCCTCCCGCAGCTTGTGCGCCACCTCGTCCAGCGGCGCCCACGGGGGGTTCACCCAATTGTTTTCCCCCCGCCGGTCGTACGTCAGAGAGTCCACACCTTTGCACTTCGGGTCCTTCCACGCAGCGTAGTACCGAGGAAGCTGCGCGGAGATCTCGGAAGCGAACCGGTTGACTGTGTAGGGCCCCCACTGCTTGTTGGCCCACACGAACCAGTCTCGATTGAGCCGCCAATCGTCCAAATCCTCGCAACGAGAAAGGTTGTCGGCCCACACGTTGGCCTCGCTGCGGATGTAACGAGCCTGCAACTCGATGTCGTGCAGATCCAACAGCAGCCAGAGCCTCCTCATTCTCCTCATCAGGTCCGGGTTTTTGGAGGTGAAGTGTGAGAGCACTGCCACCACCGCCTGGTTGTCGCAGTAGAGCCGTACGACCTTGCCCTCCAGCTCCTGCAGGAACGCCTGTACGGTCTTGTACACGGCCTCCAGCTCCAGGTGTGATGTGCCAGCTGCGCGTCTCGTCTGGCCAGAAACCTCGCGCGGGGAACTTCAGGTTCCGCACTCCTCCCCAGGCTGTCATCGAAGAGTCTGTGTGCACCTTCGCTCTCGTCGGGGATCTCCAGATCTTGCGCCCGTTCCACCTGCTCATCACAGGCAGCCTGGACCACCATTCTAAGTCCCCCCGAGCTGCACGCGAGATTTTTACCTTCGCTCCCCAGCTGCGTTTCTCTGCCAGCACGAAGTAGAGCTCCCGTAGGTAGAGCCGCGCCGCTGGTACTGCCAAGTACACGGATTGGCAGAGTCCCGTGAAGGAAGCCAGTCTCCTGGCAGGAATCCACCTCCGATTTCTCGCTGCGTCGCACAGGATCTCCTTCGCCTTGGTGTGGATCTTGTGTACCCGTCGTTCTGTTACACGGAATTGTCCCAGCTTCAGGTCCACCTCCAACCCGAGGTGCTCCACCACCTGTGTAGGCTCCCATTGGCCCATCTTCTCGTTCCGCCGTAGGCCCAGTCGATGAAGCACCAGTTGAACTTTTTCTCGACGCAGAAAGCCTTCTCGCTGAGAGCCGACCAGCACCAGAAAATCGTCCATGTACGGTAGTACTCGCATTCCGCTGTGACGGTTCGCGTCCTCGCCAGCACCACCGGTCCTGCGACGGACTGACCATCGCTGTCGTACTGCGGAACCGTCCCGCAGTCTCTTGATTTCTCTGCGATCCTCCGCTGCCTGTGGAGAACGTAGAGCTTCCACCATCACGCGTACGAACTTGCAGAACACTCTCGGAGCGTCGCTCCACCCGAACGGCATCGCTGAACATTGAAGCAGGTCCCCTTGCAGGTCGAAGTGCATGAAGCGTTGAAAGTCCGGGTGGATCCCCAGCGCATGAAAACCGTCCTGGAGGTCGAAGCTGAAGCACCAGTCGCCCGGTTTCGCCAGTCTCCTTAGTTTCTTCAGCGTCTCCATCTTCACACGATTCTTCACACACCACTGGTTCAGCCATCGGAAGTCCACCACCAGTCTCCACTTGTTGGTACCCGGTTTTGGCACTAAAAAAGCGCGAGAAACATGAGATCTTCTCGTCGCTCTCGTCCAGGCACCGTTCTGTAGCAGCCTTTCCTTCTCCGCGTCCAGCCACACCTGTTGCTGCCGCGTAGCATCCCTCAGTGACACCCCGTGGTCGAACGGAGGCGGAGGCCCGCGCTTCCACCTCAACTTCACCCCGTGAGTAATCCATTGCATCACCTCGGAACTGGCGCCCGCCGCGCGCCATGCTCCCCTCCGCTGTCTCACCTGCTGTTGCACGGTGAGTTTCCCCCGCCCAGCGCCCGGAGAGGGCTGTTGCGCTGGACGGGGTGGCTAACTCCAACTGAGGGGGTAAAAGTCCAGTACACAGCTGATGCCCGTGACTGTTTTGTGAACTTTCTTCGTGACCCAGAGTTTTGTAGGACCTAATTCTGGGTTGGCAAAAGACGACTCTCAAGTCGATCTGAAGAAATGCAATACTGTAGATCCATGTGAAAGCAGCAAGCTACCATTTCTTTTGCACAGGGATTACTCTTCCCAGTCTTAGACATAACGTGAGGGCGATTATCTATCAAGTGAAGGCACTGGGTGGTCACCAACAATAATAGTCTCCTTGCCGGAGTGCCAGTGAGCTTTTTTGAGCAGCTTCTTTAATCGAAAATGATCCAGAACATTGCATCTGCGATGTAGAATCGTGGATCGGGGCCTAGAAACTATCTTTATAAAATCACATTTCTGCAAATGAATTCTGGCAATGTTTATCTTTCGCCGTAAGCGCTATGTGCAATTCCAATATTTTCAGAAAGCAGATTGCAAGTTTCTCGTTCTCTTTCTCGCGATGTGTGCTATGCGGCCCGGGGCTCCGGAGGTTTTTGGTGTTGTCGAACTCCTTCAACCACTTGGTAAGAACTGTGTCGGTCACGATCTTGTCAGTTCCCGCATACGCCTTCTCCTCAATGAACGCCAGTTTCGCCCGCAGGGCCTCCGCACCACCGTGGACGGTCGCGTCCGACTCCATGCTTGCCCGCAACTGAATCATAGTGTATTGGTTGCTGAGGAGAGCGAAGACGCCTTTGAAGGTGTTGTGTGCGGTGTAGATGCGCTTCCCCAACTCTTCAAAAGAGGGCGGCTCCTTCTCGTCCATCAGCCAGTCCATTGTGGACTCGGAGTATGCGATAGCGTCGTGCATGCACGACAGCGAAGGCGCGAGCACCAACTGCTCGTAGCGCATCGACGAGTTGGTGCGTTTGGTGAGGGCGTCGTAGGCCTGGTCATTGTACAGGTCGTACATCTGGGGCATATCAGTCTCCAGAGTAGCGGGACGCGTAGGGAACGGATTCCCAGCGACATGGGGGACGTGCGGAAGCTTGCGCAACGCCTCCAACTCCGCGTCACCGCTCTGAGCGGTTGTGCCACTTTGGGAGACGGGCCTCCGTAGCCGCCTCCTCTGCGACCTCAACACGCGTGTTGAGGTGTTTCACATGCTGCATCATGAGTTGCATCATCGCAGTCTGTTGCGCCAGCAGCGCTTCCATTCCGGACTTCTGCTCACGCGTCTCTTCCGGTTTTTCTCCCGCGGGCGAACAACGGCGTTCGGACACGACTTCAGAACTTCCTTGATCGGTCATTCTTACGTCGTCAAAGGCCTTTAAACTTCCATAGTAAAGGTAAAATGTGGAGTGACAATTTTTGCAGTGTGCCGCATTAAGAATTTCGGCAAGAAAATTCTTGTGAAGTTCTTTTGCTGTAGGCAAAAGAACAGAGCTACGGATTCCTACAACCGGAATTCCTGAATATCGACTGTCTCAGATCTAACTCAGTTGTTGACTTCGATCTGACGGCTCAGGAAACTCTGATCGATCCACCAGCACAGAAACCTCTAAAATTTCACAGGCTCCAATTTAACCATTTCTTTTTTGCTCGAATCCTCATTTGCCAAAGGCAGGCACTGCAATACATTTCATTCAAATGATTTTGTAAAGTGTTTAAAATGCATTTTGTGCTTTTACATGCTTTCTAAATTCATGTTTTTGATGAGATGTCCAGACTGTCCGTGCAAGTCACCAAAAGGAAAGAGTCCTCTGGGTCGGGAGCGGTGGGAAGAGCAAAAGGAACAGAGCTGAACATGCGTGTCGCTTCGTGGCTACTTGTACATCCTGTTTGTGTCACGGAGCTACATGTGTCATTCAGCTCTACTGCAGCAGGAGTCACGGATTCTGAAAGTCTGAAACCACAAAAATTGTGTTGCACTCCAATTTGAACATTTCTCTTTTGCTCGAATCCTCATTTGCCATGAAACCAAAGATGAAACCGTGAGGCACACACAAGAAATCTGATCTCTGTCACTGTGACCATGTTAACCAAGCGAAGTAGTAGTCCATGTCTGTGTCCCTCAGAGTTGTCGGGTCGATGTGGTGCTGCACTGCCGAAGACAACTGTGACCAGCCTCCCAGGAAGCACACTTTCTCCATTGCAACACCCACAGCTCGAGCACACGTCGTGGCACCCTTCCGGGTGCTGTGTGCAGAAAAGTGACCTCCTTCTGGAGGTTTGCAGTCCAGCTCGCTGAGAGCCAGACCAATCCAGTCATTCGCCACTGAAGCCTTGAAGTTCTTCGGGTCCTCGGGTAGCAGCCAGTAGGCGTCAGGTTGAGTCTTCTCAGAACTGTTCCAAGCCGTGTCACGGTGGAACTCCCAGTGCTCGATCAGCTCCTTCAAAAGAGCCACCCCCTTCCATGGGATGCACAGGCGTCACTTCACCAGGTGATGCCGCCGTCCTTTCTCTTTTAGCAGCACCACCAAGAACTCACTGTCGCCACAATGAACATGCTGCCGTGACAACGAAGTCCCCGTGTCCGGTCTGCCGAAGGTCACGAAGGCAACAACCACGTAGGCGAAGGCTCGCAGTAGCCGCAGCTCCTCAGGCGATCTCGGAGTCAACCTCAGCGCTGCTTCGTGCACACGTCGTACGTGTGCCGCCGGCAGCCACGTCCGCTGGGTCTCGATGTTCTCCTCCTGCACCGCCAGCTCCGCCTGGATGGTCGCCATCCCTTTCACAGCTCGGGTCACAGAACGACCCTTCGCTGGTCCAGGAAACCGTAGGTCCTCGTGGTAGTTGTTGATGGCAGACAGGTACGGCTGCAAGGAGGCCGACTTGATGCCTCCGTCCTTCAACAGGGAGGCGATGTACAGCAACACCGTCGCCTCCGATGCTGGCAGCCACGGCCGTTGATGCTGCTCACAAAATAAAATGAAGCGCCGCGCCTTCGGTCCGTAGTTGCCCATTGTCGTGTCCAGCAGTGCTTTTTTCTGCAGTGTCACTGCCAGTTCCGCGAGCCGGGAAGGTCCCAACTCACCCCTCCACCACTCACAGAGTGAGCGCGTGAGGAAGCATTTTACAGCACCACCACGCTTGTACTCTTCGTAGTTGCCTCCGCTGATCCGCTCGATGTTCTCGCCGTCCGCGTCCGCTGCCTCGTCCGTCAGCTCTGACACGTTGTTGATGATTTTGAAGTTCTCCTCGGACAAGTCCAGTGTCTCCTCGTCGCCATCGTCGTACAGCACGTGCGCCTTCCCGTCCTCGTTGAACTCCTTCACCACACCCGGGTAGAAGCAGTCATCGTCCTTTTAGAACACCTCGATTTTTGAGCCCACGGTCACCTTGCCCGCTGTCGTACTCGTAGCAGAGCTCCTTCGTACTTCAGCAGCGTAGTAACTCACGGGCGCGCCTCGATGAAGAACATCACAGCGTCCCACTTCGAGGGCCCGAGCAGCTCGGACCCTCCCAGCCTGCTCGGAGTGAACAGGTCCCTGCGCCGCGGCATGATCACCACCTCGGTGGCCAGGGCCTCCAGCTCCCTGAACCAGGACTGTCCCGGCCAGTACGGAGCCACCACCGTAGCAGCGGCCCCCTCCTCCCGCAGCTTGTGCGCCACCTCGTCCAGCGGCGCCCACGGGGGGTTCACCCAATTGTTTTCCCCCCGCCGGTCGTACGTCAGAGAGTCCACACCTTTGCACTTCGGGTCCTTCCACGCAGCGTAGTACCGAGGAAGCTGCGCGGAGATCTCGGAAGCGAACCGGTTGACTGTGTAGGGCCCCCACTGCTTGTTGGCCCACACGAACCAGTCTCGATTGAGCCGCCAATCGTCCAAATCCTCGCAACGAGAAAGGTTGTCGGCCCACACGTTGGCCTCGCTGCGGATGTAACGAGCCTGCAACTCGATGTCGTGCAGATCCAACAGCAGCCAGAGCCTCCTCATTCTCCTCATCAGGTCCGGGTTTTTGGAGGTGAAGTGTGAGAGCACTGCCACCACCGCCTGGTTGTCGCAGTAGAGCCGTACGACCTTGCCCTCCAGCTCCTGCAGGAACGCCTGTACGGTCTTGTACACGGCCTCCAGCTCCAGGTGTGATGTGCCAGCTGCGCGTCTCGTCTGGCCAGAAACCTCGCGCGGGGAACTTCAGGTTCCGCACTCCTCCCCAGGCTGTCATCGAAGAGTCTGTGTGCACCTTCGCTCTCGTCGGGGATCTCCAGATCTTGCGCCCGTTCCACCTGCTCATCACAGGCAGCCTGGACCACCATTCTAAGTCCCCCGAGCTGCACGCGAGATCTTTACCTTTGCTCCCCAGCTGCGTTTCTCTGCCAGCACGAAGTAGAGCTCCCGTAGGTAGAGCCGCGCCGCTGGTACTGCCAAGTACACGGATTGGCAGAGTCCCGTGAAGGAAGCCAGTCTCCTGGCAGGAATCCACCTCCGATTTCTCGCTGCGTCGCACAGGATCTCCTTCGCCTTGGTGTGGATCTTGTGTACCCGTCGTTCTGTTACACGGAATTGTCCCAGCTTCAGGTCCACCTCCAACCCGAGGTGCTCCACCACCTGTGTAGGCTCCCATTGGCCCATCTTCTCGTTCCGCCGTAGGCCCAGTCGATGAAGCACCAGTTGAACTTTTTCTCGACGCAGAAAGCCTTCTCGCTGAGAGCCGACCAGCACCAGAAAATCGTCCATGTACGGTAGTACTCGCATTCCGCTGTGACGGTTCGCGTCCTCGCCAGCACCACCGGTCCTGCGACGGACTGACCATCGCTGTCGTACTGCGGAACCGTCCCGCAGTCTCTTGATTTCTCTGCGATCCTCCGCTGCCTGTGGAGAACGTAGAGCTTCCACCATCACGCGTACGAACTTGCAGAACACTCTCGGAGCGTCGCTCCACCCGAACGGCATCGCTGAACATTGAAGCAGGTCCCCTTGCAGGTCGAAGTGCATGAAGCGTTGAAAGTCCGGGTGGATCCCCAGCGCATGAAAACCGTCCTGGAGGTCGAAGCTGAAGCACCAGTCGCCCGGTTTCGCCAGTCTCCTTAGTTTCTTCAGCGTCTCCATCTTCACACGATTCTTCACACACCACTGGTTCAGCCATCGGAAGTCCACCACCAGTCTCCACTTGTTGGTACCCGGTTTTGGCACTAAAAAAGCGCGAGAAACATGAGATCTTCTCGTCGCTCTCGTCCAGGCACCGTTCTGTAGCAGCCTTTCCTTCTCCGCGTCCAGCCACACCTGTTGCTGCCGCGTAGCATCCCTCAGTGACACCCCGTGGTCGAACGGAGGCGGAGGCCCGCGCTTCCACCTCAACTTCACCCCGTGAGTAATCCATTGCATCACCTCGGAACTGGCGCCCGCCGCGCGCCATGCTCCCCTCCGCTGTCTCACCTGCTGTTGCACGGTGAGTTTCCCCCGCCCAGCGCCCGGAGAGGGCTGTTGCGCTGGACGGGGTGGCTAACTCCAACTGAGGGGGTAAAAGTCCAGTACACAGCTGATGCCCGTGACTGTTTTGTGAACTTTCTTCGTGACCCAGAGTTTTGTAGGACCTAATTCTGGGTTGGCAAAAGACGACTCTCAAGTCGATCTGAAGAAATGCAATACTGTAGATCCATGTGAAAGCAGCAAGCTACCATTTCTTTTGCACAGGGATTACTCTTCCCAGTCTTAGACATAACGTGAGGGCGA
This sequence comes from Cymbomonas tetramitiformis, assembly GCA_001247695.2. Taxonomy (NCBI): domain Eukaryota; kingdom Viridiplantae; phylum Chlorophyta; class Pyramimonadophyceae; order Pyramimonadales; family Pyramimonadaceae; genus Cymbomonas; species Cymbomonas tetramitiformis. The sequence continues at coordinate 25,114 of LGRX02001041.1, read as the reverse complement.
TTATCTATCAAGTGAAGGCACTGGGTGGTCACCAACAATAATAGTCTCCTTGCCGGAGTGCCAGTGAGCTTTTTTGAGCAGCTTCTTTAATCGAAAATGATCCAGAACATTGCATCTGCGATGTAGAATCGTGGATCGGGGCCTAGAAACTATCTTTATAAAATCACATTTCTGCAAATGAATTCTGGCAATGTTTATCTTTCGCCGTAAGCGCTATGTGCAATTCCAATATTTTCAGAAAGCAGATTGCAAGTTTCTCGTTCTCTTTCTCGCGATGTGTGCTATGCGGCCCGGGGCTCCGGAGGTTTTCAAAGCTCCCATTTCAATGAGCGAAACCACCAACAATTAAAGAAGCATCATCTTTAATGACTTTTTTGGTGCTTTTCGGCCTCGGTCACATTCCATAGCTTACCAGAAGGTGAGCCAACAATTGCTGTGATTGATGTTGAGACCCAGAACGCGGGGCACTCCCACTCGGGAACTGATGGCCCTCGGGGGGTTGCTTTGCTCTGCCTTGCTCCAGCTCTCTCAGGGTGCAAGCCACCTACCATATTGCGTCATATTATGATCAGCTTTGGCGTTGATGTAGGCATTGCCGATGACAGTTGTTGCCACCCGTCGAAGAGTCAGTTCTCCATCACAGAGCCTTCTGCACAAGCACCAGACACATCAGCCCCTCTTCAGATACTATGTGCCAGGAAATGATCCCTCCGATGAGACATATCCAAACCTGCCATCGCACCACCAGCGTCCTTATTTTCTGGCCTGGTTTGCGCCCAAATTCGTCACAGCCACGGCCTTCAAAGGGAAGGCCTTAGTCTTTGTCTTGCCGAGCTACAACTTGCAAAGGCGCTGCAAGCTCCGTTTACTCGCTGTTGCCAGCTCTGCTGCCCGCCGGCGCTTCAGGGTCTCGTCACGGGGTACAGTCTACTGAACTCAATTTACAAACATAGCAGGTACATGCACTTTGGAGCACTTCGCTCGTCGTCTACGAAGGCTCCAACAGATATCAGTCAGTCGCAAGTGCAAGTTGACCGATTGGCACAAAGCAGGGCTGCTGCCATTGGGGCACTTGGTTTGCAGTTCATTGACCTTCTCCTCAGCAGCCGGGCGTGTTTCCACAGTCAAGTCCTCCTCGTCCTGGTCATTCCTACTTCTCCTTGCCCGGGTACCTTTTTTATGGCTCTATGTTTCTCAACCAGTTTCCAGCCTTGCCTTATGGTACATTGATGGGTCACGGAGGTATGCAAAGGCCTGCCCCGTCCGGGTGTGGAGGAGTTAGTCTGTTTGCCAGGTACATTAATGGGTCACAGAGGTATGCGAAGGCCTGCCCCGTCCGGGTGTGTGTGGAGTTAGTCTTCTTGCCAGGTGTATTTTAAGTCCTGTCGTTGTGCAGGTCATACAACTGGGGGTTTCATGTTCCCAGCATGGTAAGATGATTCGGAAAGGAATTAGGCATCATTGACGTAGTGTAATTTGCTTTGTGTTGCTGGGCTGCATCTCAGCTGAGCTCGCTCTTTCCTCACTGTGTGCCCTCAACCTGTTCTGTGAGGGCATTTAGGATTTCTCAGCATGAACGTGTGCCAATATGTTGTGGAACTTAGGGATTCTCAGCTTGAATGTGTGCCGGTATGAACAAGAACTTAGGGTTTCTCAGCATGAACGTTTGCTGTAGTTGATATGTGGCTATCCTAGCTTTCATACCTGACTCGTGGACGTGCGGACACTATGTGCAGATGATGAGAGTGGCATGGAAAGTGCAGAGGAGATGGCGGTGGCTCTCACTCTGGGCGAACATGACGTGCGTGCAGTTAATTGGGTAGGGTCACTGAACACGCTTAACGTCGGTGCAAATAATATCACTGGCAAGGGTGCACAGCAGCTGGCGCAGACGGTGCTGGAGCATCCCTCCGTGAAAGTGTTCAACTATATTCCAATGCAGAACATGCGGGATGGCACGATTAATACGCTCGATTTGCGACGCAAGCAGATTGGATCTCCTGGAGCTCTAGTGCTGAGCAAGCTGTTGGCATGCAACGGGTCCTTGAACGAACTTAGTGTGCGAGGTTAGAATCGGCACACCATCATCCTTCCCCTCCGCACGCTTGGATCTCCATGCGCTGAGATGATTCCTCATCGATTTTGCACAACTGTCTTCGTAGCAAGGGTCGCATTGAACAGTGTAGAAGGTAGCAAAATTGTAAGTTTGCATTTAGGGTTGAATTAGGGGAGCGTGGTGTTCAACGGGTCACACCACCAGTGGGTCCTTGAACACACTGGATCTGGCATGTAAGTTGTTTCTTGCATTGTGCTGCCCATCTCTCTTAACAATTACTATCAATCATTCAGAGCTGAGCTCATGCCGACTGTTTGTGCTGCAGAGAACGGGATTGGAGATGAAGGAGCCAAAGCACTGGCCATTGCGCTCACTCCGAATGCGGAGGGAGTGTTCAACGGGTCCTTGAACACGCTGGATTTAGACGGTAAGCCATTCCGCGCATTCTGTTGCTCGTTTCTTTTAATAATTGTTATCACATATCGAGAGCTAAACTCATCTCAAGTGTGTGTGGTGCAGTTAATGGAATTGGACCTGAAGGAGCCAAGGCACTGGCCGTTGCACTCACCCCGAACGAGCAGGGGGTGTTCAACGGGTCCTTGAACACCCTGAATTTGGCAGGTGTGGCTGTGTTATGCTCATTTGTGCAGTGATTTTTGAAGTTTTGCTAACTTCAACATGTGAGGGCTTATTGCAGACAACCAGCTCTGTGGTGTGGATGAATTCGGGCGTGGAACGTATGATGCAAGTGGAATCAAGGCTTTGGCTGATGCCCTTGCGTTCAACGGGTCCTTGAACACACTGGATCTAAGGAGTAAGCCATTCCCCACATTCTGCCGCTTATTTCTTTTGATATATGTGATCATAATCAAGCAGTGACCTTATACCAAGTGCTTGTGGTGCAGTTAATGATATTGGAGATGAAGGAGCCAAGGCGCTGGCCGTTGCACTCACTCCGAATGCGGAGGGAGTGTTCAACACGTCCTTGAACACACTGGATCTGACAGGTGAGAATCCACAAACCCGTAGCCCTTGGTTTCGCATTTTGAATCTTTGGGCATTCATGCGTGGACCGTTCCCCATCAGCTTCGGGATGAAAATTGCATTTTGCAGTGCAGATACATGCAAATTAATGAATTTCTTGTTTAGGGTTAAATTAGGGGAGTGTGGTGTTCAACGGGTCGTTGAACACATTGAATTTAGAGGGTAGGCCGTTCCTTACATGCTGCTGCTTGTTTCTTTTCTTATATGTATTCAATCATCAAGAGGTGCCCTGATACTAAGGGCTTGTGGTACAGATAATAGAATTGGAACCGAAGGAGCCAAGGCGCTTGCTGTTGCACTTACTCCGAATGCGGAGGGAGTGTTCAACACGTCGTTGAACACACTGAACTTGACAAGTAAGTCGTTTCTGACCTGTTCCTGCATGTTTCTAGTAATATTTGTGATGGATGTACAATAGGTGAGCTTACACCAAGTGCATGTGGTGCAGATAATGAGATTGGACCTGAAGGAGCCAAGGCGCTGGCCGTTGCACTCACTCCGAATGCGGAGGGGGTGTTCAACGGGTCCTTGAACACACTAAATCTATGGGGTATTTTGTTTCTCGCATTGTGCTGCCCATTTCTCTTGAGGTTTGGTAACATGCATTAAGATGTGAGCTCACACCAATTCTTTGTGCTGCAGGCAACAAAATTGGACCTGAGGGAGCCAAGGCGCTGGCCGCTGCACTCACTCCGAACGAGGAGGGAGTGTTCAACGGGTCGCTGAACACACTTGACGTCTGCAACAATGACATCACTGGCGAGGCTGCACTGCAGCTTGCTGAAGCAGTGCTCAAGCATCCTTGCATGAAAGAGTTCAACAGGATCATGATGCAGGACATCAGGGATGACAAGGTTCAGGAGCTGGATTTGAATCACAGTTACATCGAAGATCCTGGAGTTCTAGTGCTGAGCAAGCTACTGGTGTTCAACACGTCGTTGAACACACTGGATCTATATTGTAAGTGGTTTCCCACATTGTGTTGTTTGCTTCTATTGATATCTGTGAATATTCATCAATAGCTGGGTTGACTTTGAGTGCTTGTGTTGCAGACAACAACCTTGGAGATGAAGGAGCGAAGGCGCTAGCCGTTGCGCTCACTCCGAATGCGGAGGGGGTGTTCAACACGTCCTTGAACACACTGAACTTGAGAAGTAAGTCGTTTCTGACCTGTTCCTGCATGTTTCTAGTAATATTGGTGATGGATGTACGATAGGTGAGCTTACACCAAGTGGTTGTGGTGCAGGTAATGCTATTGGACCAGAAGGAGCTAAAGCGCTGGCCGTTGCACTCACTCCGAATGCGGAGGGGGTGTTCAACACGTCCTTGAACACACTGGATTTAAGCAGTAAGCACTTCCCCACCTTTTGCTGCTTACTTCAAGTGTGTACCGGTAGGATCTAGTGTGGCTTATCATTGGGCCGATTCCTTCGGCTGCACTATGTACCCACACCGGGGATCAAAGGATTCAGCCACACCGTTCGGGACACTCATCCGGAGTTCACGGAGCTCGATAGTGAAGAATGAGACCCCCTAAGGCTCATTGGGCCACCTAAGCCTCCCCGTAACTGCATTGCCGGCGCACTGCTGCTGTGTCTCTGAAGCCAGTTCACTTCTGCCCTCCCAGCTGATCGAGCCATCCCATCGCCACCAGGCCTACGCTGAGGACCATCACGCTGCTGCCTTTCTGCCCTAGTGCCCGGTCTCAATAGAGCTGGTCCACCCACAACACTGCCGGAATTCCCAAGGACTGTCCTTAGGGACTGAGAATGATAAATTGAGTTGCCTCCACCCGACCTTGCGCGCCCGCCATTGATCTGCCCCTGCAACCCTCCATTCCCAACACCAATCTATGGGACTGAAGCCCTTGCACTGAATACTCTGCGAGAAAGTTGCAAACTTGAGCAATGTGCTTAACACTTTCACTGCAACTGCCGTTCTGCACTGTTCCTACTTGGGGTCCCATCCCCACAGATGCCTGTGCGTCCCAAGCCCTCCCGGTGGCCAATAGTTAACCATCCGGTCGCCTTCCCGACAACTGTACATCACTGTTAGTTCCGGCATGGCCAGCAACCTCGCCACGTGGGCATGGGAGTGATGAGATGCCGTGTGTCGCCGTGCAACCTGTTGTAAGTGGTCCTCCCACTCTGCCAAGATATCCCGGACACACGAGGCCGATTGGCCGGGCTCGCTTGCGCCCACAAACACCTCTGCAGACTGAGTCTCCGCCACTTTCTGACCTCCCGCCACCCGGAGACATTCCGCCCCGCACATCCTCCAGACCATCTGAGAGCCGTGCCGCCATTCTTCCTGCCTCGCCTGTCCCACCGGAAGCCTGCTCGGACTGCTGTGTTCCCATAGACTCTTGCGTTCCGTCACCATGTCCATCCTGCCCAGCCTGTGTGGCATGGTCCGTCTTCTTGAAAGCTTCCTCCCAAGACCTGTCTATCAGCGCTGGCCTCTCCTCCTCCTCCCGCCGAGCCCCCTCCTCCCCACCATGAGGGTTGTGGCCTATACCTCCCCTCACACCCCCTCCACCCGCACTGCCCAACAATCTCTGGCTGGACACTATCCCTGCGCCGGTCGGATAAACAGCCCCACGCGCAAGCGCAAATGAGAGCTGCCAGATCCACCTCTCCTTCCGCCCCGTGGATCTGCCAACCGCTGCCTTCTCGTCCTCCTCCTCGTCACCCTCCTCTGCCACGTCCTCCTCCTCTGCCACGTCCTCCTCCATACATTGCTGTCCCCTGAATCGCCGTTTAATCTTTTCAAAAATTTTCAAAAACACCTCCACGCCAAAAGGTATAAGGTCATGCGGGCGAACATCTCCATGCGTCGCCACCTTGCTCTCCTCCACCTTCCTCGCTGCCCCTTCCTCGCACACATGGGACTAGCAATATTTTATTCAAATAAAATATTGATATACCGGCCGCTAGGATGTGTTCCAATGCTAGTGGTCACAGCAGGTCTGCTAGTCAGACATCAGGCAGGGGTCCCATGTCTCTGTGTCTCTGTACCGAAGGCAACTCTCGAGTCTGTCTCATCTCTCAAGCTCACAACTAACCAAGTGTCAGAATGTGGCTCTAAGCAGTGGTGACACAAGGAAGCTTCTGCACAGCTGCCAAGCAGCTGCCGGGCTCCAGCTCGGCTCCAGCTCGGCTTCAGCCAAGGCCTAGGGGGCAAACCTACCTTGCACTGCAACTGAGACCACAACACCCAACCCATCGACAGGCCTGAGAAAGAGGGGCGGGGAGGGAAGAGGAACACCGCGGCAGGGCCCGCACTCTGAGTCTCTACCACGTCAGGAAGGCCGCTGTGGCAGCCATCGCACTGGCAGCCATAGCCGAGGGGAGGATCAGCTGCTGGGCTGCTATCAGGTCGCTGTACAGCTCAAAGCACCCAGCGGCATCCCACCCCTGCAACCGGACAATCCGGACATCCTACCGGTCCCACGAGGGACCCTCCTCCCGGGCCGGTACCGGTACCGGGCAAAAAGGCCGGGAATTCCAAAACACAGTACAACCGCCCAAAACAAGGCCTAACTGGGCTCAGGCGCAGAGACAATGTAATGGGGCGCCGATCCCAACACATAGCACAACCGCCCGAAAAAAGGGCCTTACTGGGCCTAGGCCCAGAGACAAAGCAATGGGGTGCTGAGAAGCCCCACCAGCAAAAGCAAAGGGACCCGCCGCGACAAAGGTTTGGCCCAGGTGCCTGCTGCAAGGGAAACACTGCTTTTCAACACACTTAGTGCAAAAGCGTGGGCCAGCTGAACCCAAGCCAGGGCCGGATCGTACACTGGAGAGCCCTCCAAACCTGGAGCGGCCACAACCACAAACTGCCAAAAAGTAAACGAAAGTGGCCACAATGGTCACATTTAGGAAGCCCATAAGTCACAAAAAGGCAGGCACAAAGCCGGGCAAAAGAGGGCCGCAACTCCTGTAGTACGACAACCCCGAGGCCCAAGACTCCCACTCTCTGGAAGCAGCCAGACAAGAAGAAAGGCGTCCAACTAAGCCCTAATGAAGAGGCAGGTGCACACCGGGACACGAGGTCCAAGACTTCAAGTCATGAGCGTCCTCTCACCCAACCAGGAGCAGGAAACCCAGACGGAACCTGACTGGCAACCTAGTCCTCGAGCCACGCACAACAACAGTGCTGCTGAGGTCTACTCTAGAGCATGGCCCCAACAACATGGAGACCAAACCATGGCCCCAACGATGTGGAGACCGGACAAGGAACTCAACTAGAACAGGCCTAGGGCGGTGACCAACAACATGGCGAACAACCCGAAATCACGACAACAATGGTCTAGTTGACTGCTGCTAGAGGAAGTCCTCAGAACAGCACACCGGCCGAGATGGCACTCACCTGACAGGCCCTTAGCAACCAGGAGTCCTGAGGTGACTGCTACTAGAGAAGCACTGCAACTGAGACCAAAACACCCAACCCAACGGCATCGGCAAGCAAGAAGAGAAGGGGGGAGAGGGCCGGAGGGGAGGAGCGACCACCAAGAAGAAACCACAACTAAGCCCTATCGAAGAGGCAGGTGCGCACCGGGACGAAAGGCCCGAGACTACCCGTCACTAAAATCAATCACAAACTGTGGAGAGCCCACGACCCCTCGAAGGGCAGGCACCAATAGGTACTTGAAAAACACGAGTTCCCACACACTGCCCAATCGCCCAAACAGGGAAAAACTCAAACCAGACACGGAGCAATGGGCAGCTGAGAAGTCCCAACCCCCCCGGGGCTGAGGGTCTGCCAACGGGACCCCCTCCACACCAGGAGAGGTAGCAGCCACAGGCGGTCGGGGGCCAGCAGTGGCCACAGTGGCCACAAACCAAGAAAAATGCCCCACAAGGGCCCCTCTCCGGGCTTGGGGGTCTACGAAAAGGACCCCCTCCACACCAGGAGAGGTAGTAGCCAGAGGCCGCCGAAGACAAGGAGTGGCCACAGCGGCCACAAACCAAGAAAGAAAACGCCCTAAAAGGACCCCTAAAAGGACCCCTTCACACTAGGAGAGGTAGCAGCCAGAGGCTGCCGGGGACAAGTAGTGGCCACAGTGGCCACAAACCAAGAAAAACAAATGCCCTATAAGGGCCCTCTCCCGGGTCTGAGGGACCACCAAAGGGACCCCTTCCACACTAGGAAAGGTCACACCTAGAGGCTGTCAAGAACAAGGAGTGGCCACAGTGGCCGCAACCCAAGAAAAAATGCCTTGTGCAGGCAACTAAGGCACTAGGCAAACCCTGCTGAAAAAGAGTCAGGCACCCACCTGCAGAGAGGCGGGCAACGAAGTCCTGGGCACCGTCCTGTGCAAGCAACTAGAGCACCACGCACACCCCTCTGAACAATAGGCAGGAATCCAATCTCCAAGAGGCAAGTGACCAAATCCAAAGCACTGTCCTGGGCAGGCAGGCAACTAAGGCACCGTGCACACTCCTCCGAACCAGAGGCAGGCACCTAACCTCGAGGAGGCAGGCAACCAAGTCCTGGGCACTGCCCCTGCAGGCAACCAAGACAATAGGCGCACCCCTATAAACCACAGGCAGGCGTCAAAAATCAAAGAGGAAAGCAACAAATCTTAGGCACTGTCCGTGCAAGCCACGGAGGCACCAGGCACACGCCTTCTTTGCACAAGAGGCAGGTACCTAACCCCAACGATGCAGGCAAACTAGTCCCAGGCCATGCCAAGTGTCCTAAAGACCCAAGACCCCCGAAGGGCAAGCACCGACCGGTGCCGGGCAAAAAGCTGAATTCCCACCCACAGCACATCAGCCCAAAACAGGGCCTTACTAGACTCAGACCCACACACTAAAGCAATGGGAAACTGAGAAGTCCCACCAGCGACGGCAAAGGGACCCGCCGGCGACCAAAACCCTGGCCCTAGGTTCCTGCTGCAAGGGAAACACTGCCTTAAAGCCAACTCAGTGAAAAACAGTGGGCCATCCAAACTCAAATCCGGGACATGCACGACACACCGGAGAGCCCTCCAAACTGGGAGAGGCCACAGCCACGAGCCGCTGAGAATAGCGGCCACAGTGGCCACCTCTAGGAAATCCACAAATCACCGAAGGGCGGCACCTAGCGGTACCGGGCTGACGGCTTAGAATCCCTGCACACAACACAATCGCTCGAAACATGTCCAACTAGACTCAGACCCAAAGACAGATGCAGTGGGATGCCGAGAAGTTCCCAAGCAAACTCGGTGCAATTCAGCGGGCACCGGAAACCTAACCAGGTCCAAGCAAGAAACACCGGATAGCCTTTCAAACAAGGAGAGGCCAGAGCCACCTGCTGCCAAGGAACAAAAAGTGGCCGTTGTGGTCACTTTTGGAGGTCCGACAAACCCCCGAAAGGTGGGCACCCACCGGCACGAGGCAAAAAGGCTCTGAAGCTCCATACACAGCACCAAAGTCAAACACACGGCCAAGCTAGGCTCAAAACCCAGAGACGAGCACTGGGATGCCAAGAAGTCCCGGAGGTAAGAGCAAAGGGACCCGCTGGTGACAAAAGCACCGGCCCTCTTAGCTACAGGCTGCCCGAAAAAAACAACGGCCATCACGAGGGGGACACCAATCAAGAAATAGTCCAAAGGGGGAAACCCCACCGCCTAAGGCTTCCGCCGAAACGGGAATGCCCAAGAGTCTCGGCCGGCACGTCCGGAGGCAGCAAGCGATCAACACGTTAGGGCAATCAACAATCGTCAGCAACTACCCGGCTGCGAGCAAAAACCAACGATGGAGGGTGGCAAATTCGGAGGAATGCCAGGCCAGTCCACCCGAAGGCAGCAAATCCCGCAGCGCCTCTCGCATTCTCCTGGCATGCTCTTCCGCAGCCTCCTGCATCATCTCTGGCGGCACGCCTCGCAGCCAGAACCCCAGCCTCGGGTGGGCTCAGAAGCGAAGCAGAAGCCTTGGGGCCTGTGCGTGCTTGAGCTTGTTGAGGATAGGCAAAATCGCACATAGCTCCTCCACTCCACTTCTCTTCAGCATCTTCGACGCGGCCGCATTGGCTCTCCCCACAGGCACTCCCAACACGTCAATGAAGTCCAGCTCCCCCCTGCGCACCCGCCTTTTCCTCTACAAACTCGCCAATACCTCCCTCGGGCGAATAAGCCGCCGATTTTGCCGGCTGGATGTCCAGGCCAATTGCCGCTGCCTCCTCTATATACGCTCTTGCTGCTGCAATCGGAGGACCCACAAGGAAGCCATCATCCAGATAGGCAAAGACAATCACCTCAGGGTACTCCTCCCGAACTCGCTCCAACACAGTTTGTAGTGGAGCGGCCAAGTAGAGGGTCACGGCTCTCCTAGAAGCCAAGTCTCCGTGCCGCGCGCCTTCCCTCGATTTGACAGACCGCATCACCGACCCATCAGCGCTTCCCAATCGAAACCCAAGATTCGCCTCGACCCCGTAGCACAGGTCCGTTTACGCCCACAGCTCCGGGAAGCCCCGCTCGATCGCCTCAAACACCGCTTCACGCTACACCGCATTGAAGGCATTCTTGGCATCAGCCTTGACGCGCACCCACTCCGGATGCTGGTCAAGGGCCGCCTGCACGGTGTGGACCCACAGCTCCGCCCCGCCTTTGACCACAACCCCAATCTAAGCCGCACGTAGCCCTTGCTCGCCAGCTTGCCGCCGCCCACAGAATCGCTGAAAGCTTTAGCCCACTGCTTGCAAAAGACCTTCGCCACAAGCTTCCGAAGAACCTCTCCGCATGCAATGGGACGGACGTTGATGCTAAGGCCATCCTTCAGTAGTGCCACCAACCGCGCGCCCGCCAGCCACCCCCTCATGGGCACAACCTGCCGCAAGATGGTTGCAGACCTCCAAGAGCGCCCGCGTGAGACACGGACCACCCATAAGTGCTTCCAGCGTCACTGGGAGCTGCCCAGTCCCGCGGCCCGCGGCACGCTGTGTCATCGAACGCCTTCCCCTCCAATTCAAGTGCCTACCCTTGGAGCTCCCGGCGGCGGTCCTCTACCACCTCCCAGTCCCCGCAGGATGTAACTGCTCCAGCTTCCACGACGTCTCTTTGCAGGCCGAGTCTCCGCCACTCTCTGACCCCCCGCAGCCCGGAGACATTCCGCCCCTTGCCGCACATCCTCCAGACCATCTACGAGCCGCCATCCTTCCTGACTCCCTTGCCCCACGGGAAGCCTGCTCGGACTGCTGCGGTTCCATAGATCCTTGCATTCCGTCACCATGTCTATTCTGCCCAGCCTGCGTGGCATAGTCCGTATCCTCAAAAGCGTCCTCACAAGCCCTGTCCATCAGCGCCAACCCCTCGTCTGCTCGCCGTTGAGCCACCTCCCCGCCACCAGCAAGACCGGGACCTCCGCCTCCGCCCACAGCCCCGCCGCCTGCGCTACGCCAACTGTCCCTAGTCGGGCACCTCCCCTGGGACCGTCAAATGTACATCCCAGCAACACCCCGCGCAAGCGCAAAGGAGAGCTGCCGGACCCACCTCATCTTCCACCCCATGGAACCGCCGCGCCCCGCTCATCCTCCCCCGTTCCCTCCTCGTCCCCCTCCCTCGTCCACCTCATCTTCCTCCGCGCATCCTCCGCCGCATCCTCCGCCAGGTACTGCCGCCCACTGAACCGCCGCTGTGTCCTCTTCAAGAACGCCACCGCCGCCGGCCCGAGTCCCCCGTACACCTCCACCCCGAAGGGGACCAACTGGTGCGGGTGCACATTCCCATACGTTGCCACCTTGCTCGCCGCCGCCCCTGAGGCCATCATGGCTGCCCCAACGTGCGCGTCTGCCATCGGCCGCGCCGTGGCCACATCGAAGATAACTTGGTGGCCGAGCCCCTCCGCACCCAGAACCGTCACGTCCGGGCAATTGTGCGGGGAGTAAGTGAGGTAACCTGCGAAGTCGTCATGTACCGCCGACGCCAACGGAAAAGCCGACTTGGCCACCTCAAACTTCTTGGCGTCGTCCGCCTTTGGTACCTGTGGTGGCAAATGCTGCTCCGCCTCTCTAGCCTCCTCAATTTCCCCCATTGCCTCCGTCACCTTTTGCATGGCCGCCTGCAACGACTGGACGTACGGCAAGCAAGCCGCTTTCAGCCTCGAGGTCCTCACATCCCCCCGTCACCGTCGGAAAAAGCTCCCGCATGTCCCCCCACACTTGCGCGAACCCGCCCAGCCAGGGCGCCCTGCTCACCTTCGTCGCCTTGGTCACCCTCATCCCCTTGCTGCGCACCCTCCCGCAACTTGACGAAGTGCATCACCGACCGGTTGCCACACCCAAGCCGAAATCCATGATTCGCCTCGACCCCATAGCACAGGTCTGTCCACGCCGCGCGCCCGCCAACCACTCCCGCACGTCCTCCGGGACACGGCCCACAGCAGGATGGTTACAAAACCTCCAACAGCGCGTCCCTCCCGCCGGAGACATGGACCGCCCACAACTGCTCCCACCTCCACCGAGGGCTTCCCGGCCCCGAGGCCCATGGCACGTTCCGCATGACGTCGTCAAACACCCTCCCATCCAACTCAAGCGCCTGCCCCTGAAGCTCCCGCCGCCGATCCCCCTTGACCTCCCGCCTCCTGCCAGTCCCCGCCGGATGCAGCCGCTCCAGCCTCCGCAGTGGCTTCTGCAGCGTCTCCTTTGTTGCCTGAGCCAGCTTGGCCAACTCCAGCCTTTTCGCCGTCTTCCCCAGCTGTCCCGCCTTCACCAGCCGCACCGCATCCCGAAGAACCCGCTCCTCCCCAGCATCCGCCGTCACCCGACGACCCTCCGACGCCTCGGCAAAAAGGCCCTCCCACTCCCCCCGCATGAACCTGTCGCACCGCTCCCGGATGACCTGCGCCACACCCTTCTTCAGCCCTTACGGGAATCGGCTGGAGCACCAAGCGCGGGATCAATAAGAAAAGCTTGTGCGCCTCGAGATCCTCCGGGTCTACCCGCATCCTCGCCAGTGCAACCATGTCACACTCGGTGAACACCCCCCGTAGCCGGTTGGGACCCATCAAGAAGGGAAAGTCACTGACCGCGTAAGCCCCCACACTCATCCCCCACAACCTCCCACTCGCCCCCTGCTCCCAGCGCCAATCCCGCAGCAGCTCCCGGCGTCCGCCTGCCCCCGCTGCCGCCCACCACGCCCCCATCCCCGCCCTCCACCCGGACCGGCTCGGGCAACGCTAAGCGACGCCGACCGCACAACCCCCACCCCTAGAGCGATGCTGGCGCAGGCTTGTCTCCGCAAGAATAGCCCCACAACTAGCATCAGGGTACCGTGTCAGCCCTGCCGCGGACATCAAGAGGTTCGACGCATCTGGATGGCTGCGCTGGAAGTGCTCCGTCAAGGCCCCCCTGCTCGCAAGGCGCTCCATAGTGCACCCATGCACAGGGCACACCACTTCCCCGCCCGCTGTCCCGCCCGCCCCCGCCCATCACCCCGCCCGGGCTGCTTCGCCGCCTCCTCCTTGACCCCCGAAACTGCAGCACTCGCACATCCCGAAGGCCCGCCTCCTCTACCGACACTTCGAGCCGGAGCGAGATGGGTTCTTCCACACCCTCCCCCTTCCACCGCCACCCCACCCCCTGACCACCCACCTCAGTGGCCACGCCCTCCCGCCGACCTCATCCCCACCACCAACCATCCGCCCTTCCCCCCCTGCCATCTCCCTGAGCCGCCGCCAACCCATGAGCAGGCCCTTCTCATCCTCCCTGCTCCAACTGCCAAGCACCGTGGTGCGGCGACTACCATTCCGCCTGAAAAGGCGGCCATCGTGCCCCCCGGGCCCCTCGGCTCGCCCTTCAGAAACACCTCCTCCCTCTCCGGGTTCCCATCAAAGTACTCAATCACCGTCACACCCTCCCCAGACCCTCCCTCCCCACCCGCCCACCAAAGCAATCACGCTCGGCCAGAACACCTCCACCAGGGTGCCCACCGGCAACGCCCCTGCCCCAACCACCGCCAGACCCCCGCCCGGCCCATCCGTCCCCCCAACAACACTCCCCTCATTGGCCTAATAAGATTATTACCCTCAGTATCAGAATTCATCACGAATAGATACGCCAAGTGCCACCTAGTACACCTAGCGCCTATAAAAGACCTAAACCTCCCCACGAGTCGTCGCGGCGCCCGGACCCAAATCGCCTTCAAAACGCACATGGCCGTGGCCCCCGAAGCCCGGCCCTCACCCCGGGGAAAGGGTAGGGCCAGCGCCAACCACCAAGCAGAGCATCCTTCAGATACCTGGAAGCTGGCTGGGTCGGCATGGAGGGCAAGCCTCCCTGCGGATCATGCAAGCGCCGCCTCAGCACCCACAGCACCCCGAGAAGTATCAATTTACCTGCCCCGCTACTATACGAACCGACGCAGGAGGCTGTAGCAACCACGCCCCAAAAGGTCCACCGTACCCTCGACCAATGCTCCCGATGTCCATCCGCCCGCCGCCCACCCGTGCAAAATGTACACAACCGCCCCCACCTAGCCCGCACAGGCGCCAAATATATACACAATCCGAACAAAATATACACCAAATATACACAACCGAAGCTTCACTTTCACTGAGATGATGAGGGGCTGCCTTTTGTTGGCGGATCTCATGCCATTCAGTGTGTGTGTCGTGATGTACATATACAGAGGGCGCGTTTTGTTGTGTAGGGGGAATCGAGGGCCGGGGATGTAATCCTAGCATGTTGCCTATCTGCTGCTACATGGCTTAATGTGCAGCCTTAACGGGAACGTCCATGACTTCTGTTATGTAGGGGGCATCAAGGGTCGGGGATGTAAATCTACTCTGTTGCCTGTTTGTTGTTGCATTAGTTGCATTAACCTTACTGCGAGTGTCCATGACTTCTATCATGTAGGGAAGACTCGAGTGTCGGGGATGTAATCCTATTGTGTTGCCTACTTGCTGCTGTATTGCTTAATGGGCAGCCTTGCTGGGAGTTGCATGGAAACGTCTAGGCTTCTATCTTCTTCCAACTAGGTCACTGGGCAAATAGGTCTCTATGTTCAGGATGCCTGAGGCCGGGGGAATTCAGGAGCTTAGGATACTGAATCACAAAACGCAAAGGTAAAGGGTGTAGACACATCCCTCACTTGCCTAAGTGCGTGTAGGTTGAATGGCGGTCTTGGTCATGTTGCATCACATGGGTGGCTGAGCATTGTGGAAGCTCTTGTTGTGACCTTTCTTCAGAGGACTCCGCGTCTCTAGAAGATGTGTAGTATCAGAGATGAGTGAGTCACACTTGGGATATTTGTGACGTGCGAGTCTTACATATAGTAGCAGATCAGTAAGGTATGCTTGGGAAATGTGTGTGGTATGATCCCTGCAGATAATTACATTGATGGTGATCAAAAGCTGGAAGAGGCGATGGAAGAGGCTAGGAGATATCGATCGAGTGATAACCCTCTCAATGTAACCCTCTTCTAGTGGTGTAATGAGGGCTAATAAGGTGCTTAATAAGGAGTTACATGGAGCATAGCTCAATCACATAAAAAGCTACTTTAGCATGCCTAGTCAAAGAACAAGTAGCCTTGGTCCTCGCCGGCTCCGTGAGGCACATTCGTCAAAGGAGCGATCTCGATGAAGACGTGGCCAACATTAAGTGTATATTAGGATGGTGTAGACAGGGCGACAAAACAACGGGCCCAACCACCCCATGGCTACAAACTACTCCAGCTAATTACCCACAACGGCAAATGCATGCTTGTCAGAACGAGGAGACCAGAATACGCAGTAACCACGACAAGGGAAGGCACCCCGACAAAAGGAAAACCACTCATACAGATGATAAAAAGACGAGTGGCGTCGCAAACCCAATGCCACCCGCTGAATATGAAAGGAGGAGGGAGTCGGGAGGGCCCTGACAACTACCCGTTTGATACCACAACGCAAGGGCTGTTCACAGACAGCGGCCAACTGAACTCACACCAAGTCATGCGGGCCCAAACAATGTATGAAGAAAACCCGATGGCTCCACTAAAAGTGGGGGCAATGAGGGAGGACCTAAAACCAGGCGACTCCAGCAAGCCATACACAGCAAGGTCACTACAACTGCTACAGAGCTCTCGAAGCTTCTGCATATCGGCATGCGACGGCAAGCACTGGAGAGCAATACTGGCAGGCCCGGCGGGACGGAACGGGGGATTCAAGCTATGGGCATATGACTCCCTGAACAACAGAAGCAAGACAACAGAACGCCACACCAACAGAATGATAGCGAAAATGACAAACTGGGCGAAACACCTGACCAACAAACTCAAAAAGAATGTGGCTGTAGAACTCATGAATGTGGGCAACCAACACAAAAAGGACCAACACAATTGTGGGGTCTGGGTCCTAATGGCCATGAACACATGGATGCACTACCAAAAGACAAGCCCAGAGGGACACTGGCTAACCCACTTTAATGAGGCGGTAAGCAAGTGGGGGAAACCGAATGCCGCAGCAGTAAAACGCTACCGGCGGTCAATACGGGAGCCAGTGAGGATGTTGATAAGAAAAACTACTGAGCAACGACACCCAACGAGAAACCACCACAGCGCAGAGGAACGGCAGGCGGTCAACATCTGCTCACCAACCCTATTGGAAGCACGGGAGGCTGGACCGACAACATAGGCAGCAGGAACGAAAGGACGCACGAAACAGCCAAACCTATGGAAGTGGCTCCACAAAATGGTCCCCAAAATAAAACCCGACAAGGAGGAGGCGCGAAGCCCGCTCGGAAAAAGATGGGGGTGATGCAGAGATAATGGACGGAGCAGAAGAGTTAGAAGGGGAGTGGGAATGGATACAAGACACGCTGGAAAGCACACCCGAGAAAGAGCAAGAGTCCCACGAACCTCCACCTCTCCTCGCGGAGCCGAGAAAAGCGGACATAGGGGAGGACCGCCTACACATGCTTACCTGGAACAAAGCAGGACGGAGCGACGCCTGCCTTGACCTAGCGGAGGTCATTAAAGACAGAGCGAACAAGCAACAGGAACTGCATGTAGTAGTGCTTATGGAGGTTAAGCACGCACATGACAGTGCCATGAAAAGATTCCGGGACATGAAGTACACTGCCATAGGCACCAAAGCCGAGACGCAAACAAAAGAAAGCAGGGATGAACACACAATGAAAGGGGGGGGGGGGGTTGCAATGCTCCTCAGCAACCCCTACAGCCATGCGCACAACCACCACGTTGTCCCTACATACCACCTAGAGGGGTACCTCTTCCACGTGGTCCTGCACCTTCCAGGGGGAGTACTATACCACGTTCTAGGAATATACAACCCACCCGGCGTGGAAGACTGGAAGATGCGAAGCAAAATACTAAAATATATAGCCAACATATTACAAAAAATTTTGCAAAAGAGCGAAATGAACATGTCGTCATAGGGGGAGACCTTAATGCTAGCAAAACTAGTCCCGGCAAGCGCATGAGGAAAACGGACAAAGTGTGGGAACGCCTCGCCACAATAGAAGACCTCCAGAACGTAGGGCCAGCCGTAGACTCCACCTCGAACTGGACAAAAGGCAGAAACATAGACATGTGTCTCGCACCAAAAAACCAGCAAGCGAAATATGAAATAAAAGATGGCACACACCTCACCCGACACCACACCAGCGACCACGAAATGGTGAGCATGACTACCCTCCGGCTGGACAACGTTGATATCCATGAACCGTACACAAATTATGCTCCTCAGCTCGGGCATGACAATGCTGAACACACCCTTAAACCCCCCCATAGTGAGACACTCCAAAAGTATCCTCCTCAGAACGCATGACTACGCCAAAACGGCCGAACTTCAACAAATAACGAGAATGGTCAAACAATGCAGGGAGGAGGGAAACAAACAGGCGGCACACGCAACCATAGACAGAGCGGGGGAAACAATCCTAGATATACTTGCAAGGGCAACCGGTTGTGCGCTGCAGGACAAAGAACTCCCGACGGTCACTGTGGGGAGTACGTCTAACCGCGCCACAACGGACCTCCTGATGAGGTGGGAGGTTGGCGGTGGTGGGAGGGGGGGTCTCAGTCTTATTAGTGAACCCCACCCGGCCCACGCATTGCCCGCGGACCGCCCACGCACCGCCCCCAACGCCGGCGCCAGCTATGCTTCTAGAATCTACGTTTTTGCGCCGGAAACCTATAAGTTTTTTCATTGTTTCCGGTACAATCAACTTTCACACCAGGAAGATTCATTGTTCCGAAATTATATAATAAAGTACATATTTTGTAGCAAATATTAATTGTACCGTAAACAATCAACATTTACTACAGAAATATCCATTGTTCCTGAAATATATAGCAAAAGTTTATTGTTCCCGGTACGATCAAAATTTGCTCCCAGAATAGTATAAACCCTCCGATCGGGCGTTCCATGAATAGTCGATGGGGGAATGGTGTATCTTCCAAAGGCGTGCGACAACGTGAAGATCAAAAAAATCCATGTCGAAAACTTTGGGCAGTCTTGACAATGTTCCGATGACGCGATGTCGGTTCTTCCCTCCACCTTTTTTTTGTGAAATCGTTCTTTGCCCCCAGGAAAAGCCCCGTTCATGGTGTTTTTCCCAGAAGATTCCTTTTTTTGACCTGCGACAAAAACATTTTCTTGCGACAGCGACAGAAATGACCATGCATGCGACAAAAAAGACGGGGTACCCGAGGAGGTCCGAGGTTCCCTGAAAGGGAGCCCCGGAGTCCAACAATCTGCGAGCGATTCCCAGCAGCACCCCTTGCCATCGGCTTGTCATCTAGCGGGTGCGAAGTTGCAGACGCCTCGAACCAGTCCGCAGCCGGCGAGGCGGGACAAACGATGAGCTCGAGAGTCGAAAATAGGAGCTTGTGATAGATATATAGGTGTGCTAATATATCTATATAAGTTGTAATAAACCCTGAGTTGAGGGTTTCGGAATCAAAACGATAAAGTGTGTTGACATATAGAAAAGGTAAAGATAAATACCTAACGGTTGTTTCGTGGCTACTGGTAACGGTCACCCAGTCTACTATAGGATGTGATACGTGACAGTTTGAAGAGTCACAGTGTCCTACCCAGCACACCACCTAGGGTGGTGACAGGAGCTAGGTGTGTGAAACGGTGAACAAACTCCCTACTCAACTTCAGGAGGAAACTTCAGCACTAGTGGGGCCATGTACTCTTGATCAGGGCGGTCCCAGCTCACAGCAGAGTCTGCTATACAAATTGTTAGTGCCTAAAACCCTAAACACAGCTCAGTTCAAGAGCTCCTCTGCACATCTATGAAAAGCTAAAGACAAGCTACTTCCTAGGCAGGCACGGTGCAACTGTCTCTCAGCCACTACAAGTGCTCGGAACTGCTTGGCTAGCACGGAGTAAGGTTGTCGCAAACGCGTGTGTATGATGGTACGAATATTCTCGGAATCGAGCAACCTTAACACTCGCGGCTGGTCATAAGTTCGTCATTAACATTCACTGGTGCCGGTAACTGTTCAAGTAATTCTCAACACAGCACAAGATCGTAGAGCTACAAAAATTTTAAAATTCTGATATTCTGAGATCGAACGCTAAGCTCTTTCATGCAAGCCCAGATTTCCAACATGGAAAAAGTATAAAAACAGCAGTAAAATATATTCATCAAAATTGGCATAATAACCACAAAATACGGATTATTGTGCACAAAAGCTGTGAGCAGAATTGTCTTAGCACTCTAGCACTGGCACGCGAACAGCCACCTAGTACTTGCGAAGCAAAACAATAATGAGTCCACTACTCTGACCTATGGTCTGAGTTTACTTATATCTCAATGCTCTGTCGCATTTCCCAAAACTGTAACGGGTTCTAGCCCTCAAATCTTCATCTGGCCAATGGAAAGTCATTATTCCATGCCAGCTCTAACAATGTTACCGTTTACCACATTCTGACTGACACGTCAGTGGCAAAGGAGTCACTGTCATCTTCATCTTATTATTCCCTGGTCACCCGATAATGACCATATCTTCTCTGGCAGGTCTGCATCTCTCAGGCGGTCATCTTAGCAAAGCCTGTCACACTGTCACCTCTGTCACGCGTGTCACCAGCTGGACAAACCCGGCGCGGTACCATGAGAAGCCGGCGTTTGTTACAGCTGTCGCAAACGCGTGTGTATGATGGTACGAATATTCTCGGAATCGAGCAACCTTAACACTCGCGGCTGGTCATAAGTTCGTCATTAACATTCACTGGTGCCGGTAACTGTTCAAGCAATTCTCAACACAGCACAAGATCGTAGAGCTACAAAATTTTAAAATTCTGATATTCTGAGATCGAACGCTAAGCTCTTTCATGCAAGCCCAGATTTCCAACATCCCCCATCTGTAGCTGCTGCGTGCAGTAGCACAGACTCAAATATGGGCTTGTTCAGCATACTGGGTCGTATCACCATCTGCCATGAACTTACCCAAACTGAAAGTGAACATACCAATGCCTTCACCTTCTCCACCCTGTAACATCCTGGCTCTGACCAGCGGATTCTTGAACACCAAGACCCACATACACCTGCGGCCAATAGGTCCATGTTCCAGATGCCCAATCACATGCAAGCGTCCCGTCTGACTCAATCGTCTGAAGTACGCAGCTCTGCTCTCGGTCATGTCTGTCAAGTAGTAAGATGAAACGTGGACACATGCCACCACACGACTGGCCATCACTGCCAATGGAAACGCGATATCCAGCGCTGCAAACCAAGGTGAAGTCACCACTGCGTCACAGACACCATACTTCTCCTTCCATATGCGATAGTTACCTGGCTGAAGTGCGTCATGCGCCTCAGACCAACCCAACTGAGAGTTCCAATCATTATTCATAAATCTCAACTGCGGCCATTGCTCCACCATCACCTCACTGATGACCCCAGTACCTGCCCATGGGTCCCACACGCCATCGATGGACTTCCAGTCCACCTCTGTCGCCAAACGCCTCACCTCGGAGGGCACTGTGATGACCAGCTCAAGCCCCCACTGCAGTGCGCTAGCTTCTCGCACCTGAGCCTTGGTCATGTGTCTCAATTCTCCTCGTTTTTCAACTTCTTCTTCAGCCAAAGCAGGCACAAGAGGTGCATTCCTCAACTGCCTTGCCATTGCCTTCTGTTCCCGATATTTCTTGCTCAGCACCGTGCGATGTCCCTCATTCCAGTGCCCTGGCATGAAGATCTGCACGGCCTCAGAGAGCTTGTCCTGTCTGCCCCAATCAATCTGATCTGGCATGTGAAGAAACATGTCCTTCTCATCCAACAGCATGTCCCTGGACGAGACGGCATGCCATGGCTGCGACTTGCCTCCCTTCACCACGCGACGAGAACCCACGTCTGCTGGAAGCAGGCGCATGTCCGAGGACATGCATCATGGCACCAGGGCCTGCAGGCATGCATCATGGCGCCAAGGCCTGCAGGCATGCATCATGGCGCCAGGGCTTGCAGGCATGCATCATGGCGCCAAGGTCTGCAGGCATGCATCACGAGGGAGGGGGTGGAGAGAGGGGGTGGGGTGCTTGCTGTGTGAACAGGCTCAGCGAGTGACATGCAGCTAGCAGCCGCAACCATGCCGATGCAGGCACCTTCCGGTGCTGCCGCAGGTGATCCCCGCACCATTGCCTGCCCCTCCTTCCCTCATCCTGCAATCCATACAGCAGCAGCCGATACGAGGGAGGGGGTGGAGAGAGGGGGTGGGGTGCTTGCTGTGTGAACAGGCTCAGCGAGTGACATGCCGCTAGCAGCCGCATCCATGCCGATGCAGGCACCTTCAGGTGCTGCCGCAGGTGATCCCCGCACCATTGCCTGCCCCTCCTTCCCTCATCCGGCCATCCATACAGCAGCAGCCGATACGAGGGAGGGGTGGAGAGAGGGGGTGGGGTGCTTGCTGTGTGAACAGGCTCAGCGAGTGACATGCCGCTAGCAGCCGCAACCATGCCGATGCAGGCACCTTCCGGTGCTGCCGCAGGTGATCCCCGCACCATTGCCTGCCCCTCCTTCCCTCATCCTGCAATCCATACAGCAGCAGCCGATACGAGGGAGGGTGTGGAGAGAGGGGGAAGATTAGACTACTTGCCGATATGGCGGGTGAATGGCCGAGGCAGCCTTGGATGTGAGCGGGTGCACGCGGTCATGAACACTCTTGTGTCCAAGAACATGAACCCAGTTGTAGGCTCTCTCAATCTTCTGGAAGGTGTGGCCATGTACAACGCGGAGATCCGGGAAACTTTGGAAATAGGCTATGGCTGCCCCGGCTTGTATGATTGGTGGATGGCAGAAGAGGCCCACTCACTGGCCCTTGACCTGAATGGTGAGCACCGCTATCAGCTACGGCTCCCACCTGCAGACAATGGTGAAGCATTTTTCGTCGCTGGCTTAACCGAATTTCGGCGTCCGGAAGTTGTGGCAAGTGAGGAGGCCGTGAAGAAGAAGTGTGACATATACAAGCGCAATGGTGATGAGCGTCTCGCAAAGCGGGAAAGTCTTCTTCTGAAGAAAAGAATTCGCACTCGAGCATCCCGAGCGGCGGGTGCGCCCTCAATCACTATGCCTATCGGCTTTCCATCCTCCTCTTGCGTGCCCATCTTGCATGCAACATCATTTGACAAGGAGGTGGTAGGCTTGCTGCTTGGCAGGCACAAGTGCTGTCAGTGGGCCCGTCTTACTTGCGACACCCACCCGGACATTGACATCAGTGAGCAGTGGTGCTGGTGATCACCCGCTTGGCCATCCCATCCCATCCCGTCCCATCCCATTCCATCCCTCCTACCCTTGCATGGCTCTTGCGCACAACCGCATCTGATAGGGAGGTGGTGGGTTGGTTACTGGCAGGTCATGCTACCGATGGGCTGCTAGTCGATGCATCCACTTTGGCGCAAGCGCCACCTAGTGGTGTTGAAGGTCATGCCTCACTTGCGTAGTATCCCTCCTTCGCTTGCATGCTTTTGGGCGCAAGCATCATCTAACAAGCATAGAGGCGGTGGGTGGATTACGGTGCAGGCCTTGATGCCAGTGCTGGGCCATCAACAGTCTCCACTTTGGCATTGGTGCCACTCTCGAATGTTGATGGTGATGCCCCTCTTGCCCATCGCATCCGTCCTCCTATTCACCTAACTCTCCCAGTTTTTTAAATTCTTCTTATTCGACGCTCACGGCATCTTCAAACTCTGAAGGGGGCAAATGGGGGTTCAGGTCCGAGCTCTCCTCCGAGGCCTCCGCTTAAGCTAAAGCCTGCGATGCTTCATCCTAGACCTCCGATGCCCATGAGTAGTAAGGCGGCTAGTAGGCTTGCTAAGAAGAAGGGAATTTAGTGCACATGCGAGGCTCGGGTCAAGCATGCTGGGAAGCGAGGCAATCCGCATTGTGCTCCCACATGCAATTACAAGTTATTTGTGCAAGCCATGCAGCATAAGTAGAAACAAGTTTGAGATAGATAAGAGGAGTTTTGAGGATGTATATTTTGCCTCCCATCTGGCCTAATGATTTCAACTAGTTTGTGCAAATTTAAATAGCTTGCAAACACCAATCATCCATATAAATTATGCATCTCACAACATATCTAGACTTTCAAGTAAATTACATATATGTTACCTGTGACCCCATCTAGGCTTCTAGGGGTTGCTTTCCGCGCTGACAAAGAGACTAGATTTCAGCTCATGTAGAGGCATGCCGAATTTCAACTCAATGATATAGGGGCTGAATTTCACTTCATATGGGGGCTGATTTTTAGCTCATATATGAAGGCTGCATTTCAACTCATGTAAGGGCTGAATTTCAACTTATGTCAAGGCTGAATTTCAACTTATACCAAGGTTGAATTTCAACTTATGCCAAGGCTGAATTTCAACTTATGCCAAGGCTGAATTTCAACTTATACCAAGCTTGAATTTCGGCTCATGTAGAGGCTGGACTTGAGATGATATAGATGTTGAAATTTAGGTGATATAGAGGCTGAATTTCAGGTGAAATAGAGGCCGATATAGAGGCTCAATTTCAGCTGATATAGAGGCTGGATTTCAGCTCATAGAGAGGCTGAATTTTAGGTGATATAGAGGCTGGATTTCAGGTGATATACAGACCGAATTTCAGCTCATATAGAGGCTGGATTTCAGCTCATATAGAGGTTGGATTTCACCTCATATATAGGCCGGAATTCAGGTGATATAACTATCTTGATATAAAGCCTGGATCTCAACTCATGTAGAGGCCAAATTGCAACTCAAATAGAGGCTAGATTTCAGCTCATATAGAGGCTGGATTTCAAGTGAAATATAGGCTGGATATCAGCTCATGTAGAGGCTGATTCCAGGTGATATAGAGGCTGGATTTCCGCTGATATAGAGTCTGGACTTGAGATGATATAGATGTTGAAATTTAGGTGATATAGAGGCTGAATTTCAGGTGAAATAGAGGCCGATTTTCAGCTGATATAGAGGCTCAATTTCAGCTGATATAGAGGCTGGATTTCAGCTCATAGAGAGGCTGACTTTTAGGTGATATAGAGGCTGGATTTCAGGTGATATACAGACCGAATTTCAGCTCATATAGAGGTTAGATTTCAGCTCATATAGAGGTTGGATTTCAGCTCATATGTAGGCTGGAATTCAGGTGATATAACTATCTTGATATAAAGCCTGGATCTCAACTCATGTAGAGGCCAAATTGCAACTCAAATAGAGGATAGATTTCAGCTCATATAGAGGCTGGATTTCAGGTGAAATATAGGCTGGATATCAGCTCATGTAGAGGCTGATTTCAGGTGATATAGAGGCTGGATTTCCGCTGATTGATATAGAGGCTGGGTTTCAAGTCATATAGCGAGGCTGAATTTCAGGTGACATATAGGCTGGATCTCAGCGCATATAGTGGCTGAATTTCAGGGGATATAGAAAAGGAATTGCAGGTGACAAAGACGCTGAGTTTTAGGTGATACAAAGGCCAAATTTCAGCACATATAGAAGCTGAATTTCAGCTCATATACATGCCGAATTTCAGCTTATACTGTCTTTATATAGAGGCGCTGAATCTCAGGTCATATAGAGGCTGCATTTCAGCTCATAT